>JANIJG010004943.1:33977-69257 GCA_024611175.1 Megaceryle torquata | reverse complement strand
GGAAAAGGGGAAAAGGGGAAAAGGGGAAAAGGGGAAAAGGGGAAAAGGGGAAAAGAACAACAACAACAAAAAAACCACCAAACAAACTACAGAAAATAGAAAGGAAGATTAGTTTGAATTAAAGAATTCTACATTTGGCTTTTAGCTAAGAACTGTCTAAACCCAGTAAAAAATAGGCTAAAATTATCCATCTGTATTTGCAATTCAGTCATTCATGGGCAGGATCTCAAGGAAAATGTTTATAAATGCCTGATAAATGTGCTAACAAGATAAAGCTTATGTTAATATTCTGTTGTAAACGCATTCTATTTACTTTTTTTCAAGTGTAGAAAATGTTAAGAGCAAATGACAATGTAAATTAGCACAGATATTTTAAACACATGGAATAGATATAAGGTGACATGAGGATACTGAGTTTTAATTTAGGGTAGATGGAAATTAAATGCACTTAGGCACATACTGAACAACAGTGTATATTCAGAGTTAGTCATACTCAGCAAGTTGTTCTGTCAACATTTCAGCTGTACAACACTAAAGTGTTTTGGGAAGAATGGATTTTAGGAGGAATCATCCCTTCTGAAAAATAAAAATCTTGCAAATATGCAAATCTTGCAAAATAATCTTTTCAGGAGACATTTCTTGCCACCTTCAATAAAGATTATGGGCAACTGTGAGAGCTGGACATCTCATGGCAGAGGAAATTGCTGCAAAGCCTGTGCTAACTGGACTTCTATCCACTTAAGTATGTGCCTTCATTGGGAAGAGAGGTCCTTTAATGATCTAATTCAAAGGTAAAGACAAGTCTTGACTCAGATGACCTTTGGACCCTGGTATAAACCTTAATCTTTCCCTTTATTTCCTTTTTCTTTATAAATAAATAAATGAGTAAATAGTGCATGCTTGTGGCAAAGTCTTTGTTTTTAATTGATTTTTGCAATAAATCTAATCCTATTCTGGAGGAAAAAGACCTGACAATTTAAGAAGAAGCTATATTAACCAAAGGCAACATGGAGGGCAATATGAGAGGATGGTCCTTCCTAGAGAGGCAGAGTCCTGAGGAAAGCAGAGCTGTTTTACCTAACATTTCCCAGTTTCTTATATTCTTCTTGAATTCTTCTCTCTGACATTTCTTCCCGTTTGGTCTTCTTCTTCTTGCTTACAGAACAGGTCTCTTTAAAACTGAGATAGATAGCACAGTAAAATTAGACATGTGCATCAAATTAAAAAAACAAAACAAAACACAACACAAACAAAAAAATCCACGAAGTCATAAAAAATTACAGCAATGACTCGAACTGAAAATTCCAGTTGCCAGCAGCTGTTGGAAGAGGATGTGACTGGGGCAAGGCCTGGTGACAACGGGAAGGGAAATTACTGTATGTGATCTTTGCATATTCTAGTTTCCAGATCTTCTGAGAATCAATCATAAACATAGTAGGAAGGTCCCCAAGGTGCTCTGACTAATACCGACTGTGCCTTCTTGAGCTGAGGCTGGGCTCCCTTTGTGCAGTCTTCCTCAAATAGCTGGTGGTGGCCAGATTTTTCTAGTGCCAGAAACCTTCAAAGTCTTTGGCTAGTTTCTGTCATCACATGGAAAGAATGTGACAGAAGTCAGCTATCAATAGATTTTTTAATGGGGGAACTGTCTGCTTCCCAGTTGGATCAAACATATCCAACACATATAGGGCCCAGTCTGACTTTTGAGATCAAGATTGACTTGAATATTCAAGTTGCACTGTAAGTAATGGGAGAAAGCTTTTCTGAGGATCCTATAATAGCTTTCATGACCTGCCCGCTTCTACTAATACTAACTGCTTCTCAACCTGGCACAGTCAGTGCACCACGAAATTGCCTCTGCCACAGAGACCAAGACAATCAGCCTAGTGTTTTGTCCTGGTGAAAAATGCCTGTATTTCTTCCAGGGACATACAAGTAGAATTCATAGATGAAATACATTTAAATTTGCTTTACCTTTATATGAAAATTTGCTGAAGTCCTTAGTTTATTCATATTGCCTTCATACTATAACAAAGCCTGGACATTCCTCTTTAAGATAACTTATAAGCTCACTTCAACCTTTTCCTTTTATTCTTTCCAGTAGCTATGCTTTGAGCCACAGATCTCTACGTCCTGCTCTAGCTCTACCCTCTGTCACACAGAGGTGAGTGAGGTGGGTTGAGATGCAGCTAAGCTGGTCTAAAATAGGCTGCAACAGCAGGGACTTCAGTGGCTGAAGTACATGGGAGCACACTGGCCTGATTTTACAGTGCCCACTCTTTTCATACCTCGTTTGGTACCCCACTAGAGACCCATGCCATAGCACTGGCCAAAGATCATGGACTATGATCTCCCTCCAAGGGAAGATTGTCAAAGAAATTTGTGTAGCTCAAGATGCAGGCAGGCCCTGTCTGGTTAACAAGAAGTCTTAAACAGGCTTTTCATTTCACTTGTAAATGAGCACCTACATGACATTGGTTTTAGCACATTTACCTCTGCCCTGCACCTGTAAGCATTTAATTTTCCTTGCAAACCTTAGGCTCCAGTAAAATCCACCAGCAATAACGAAGTTGCTGGAAGATAAGATCTATGTTGTTTATAGTGGCCAATTCCACAATAATAATTCTACCCTTAGCTCTGCTTTGCTGTCAAAAATCATTTGCTGGGTCCATTATCCCTTCCCCTTTGACCTAGTCTAGAGCTTAGAAAACAAGTCTGACATGTTGTTCCAACTGGGACAAGTAAGAACAGAGTGATGACACTGTACTTCCTAGGAAAAAAAACATGACCATTACAGGAATTAATTAAACATTTATGCACAGGCATTAGGCAGCTGTTCCAACATAAGCGTTTCTAGGATTAGGAGAATGTGAAGGCAGAGTACTGTAGCCAAGATCTTAACACAGTATGTTCTTTAGTGAACTGCAGTGAACAGGAGGCAGAGATTAAGGAGGCTTGGAATCAATGAATACTTCTCAAAAAGTCGATAATGCTTCAGTCTCTGGTATTATTTAGAACAACATTAATTAGCATGAGGTCTTGGATGTAATGTGGAATTTCAATTATATTAATTTTTTTAAGAAAGTAAATGAGGGTTATGTTAGGGCCTGTTTCCTCTGAAGATTGGGAAAAAAAATAAAAAAAAAATTTAAAGGACTTATTTTAATCCTTTAATTTGGAACTATAAGGCTCAGGAGACTGACTGAGAGAAGGACATGGAGCTATTCACCTCTAAATTACCTCTTAAAATCTAGTCAAGGTCAGTAACAAACAGAAGTCATTATCATTTTTTTCATTGTCTTAGGTGAAATAAATTAGTAATGCCAGTTCAGTTTACTTTTAAGCATAAACTAAATCAAATTAAGGCCACTTTAATTCTGAGTAAATGTGTCTGCAGCACAATTTAATGCAGATTAACTAATGCACACATTTAGTCAATTTTCATTAACTTTGCTGAGCGCCTCTGCAAATGGAATACGTGGTACAAATGAACTAGAAGAGTGAGCGTTGTTCTTATCTGGGGGCTAAGAGACTCACTGGTATCAGAAGGTATTAATCTTTTAGGCTGTGAGTTCTTTCTGCTTTAAAGAGAAATATATATGGAGTCTGTTTAATTTTAACTGGTCTTATATTCATTTTACTGAGCTGGGGGCAGATCTGTAAAGTAACTTGTTCACTTTCAGTTGTTTTTCTATTCAACTTTTAAGTTGTACTTTTCCAAAATCAGTTGAATGCATAGTAAAGATTTCCATTTACAGTACCTAGGCACTTCATTCTCAAGCAGCAATACTGTATACTGTTGTCTGTGCAGCACAGCTAAGGAGTAAGATTTCCTCTGGTAACTGTTCTGGTAAGAAGAAGGAAGTTTAGCCTTAGTTTTTGTCACTTACAGTTAGAATCATCCTTATAAGACACGTTCTAGAGGAGCAACAGATGCCCTGCTTTTTTGTAATCCATGTGTCTTGAACAACCTGCACTCACTTGCAACCCAAGAACAGCCAATGCATCCAGAACCAAGTCAGGACCAACATGATGAGGGAGATGGGGAAACTGAACAAAAACCAGGTTCCAAAATTCACCACTTCAGCATCTGGATAGTGGCTGTAATGGAAACAAAAAATGGATGCACAAGAAGTTAGGAGAGTAAAAGGACAGGCACCTCCAATATGCATAGATGCTCAAACATATATATGTGTGTATGTTTATTGTGGCACAATAGAAAAATTGCATCTTTATGTATTTGCAACAGCTTCATTACATGTGCCTAGTGAAAGCAATTGCCAAAGAACATCAGTTCATTGACCACAACCAAACAACAGATGAGCCATATAACGCTTCATGCCTTTAAGGTCTGGATTGTCTAGCCAGCTTTAAAAATCCTTAGAGTTACCAGGAGTGAAATTCTGGCCCTACCTGTGTTTTTTGCTAAACCTGTTAATGGTGGCAGGCTTATGAATTATTTCATCCAGAACCATTTTGTACATCTTATCCTGGACCACACAAATAATGACTATAGTCTGCTGGGCTCTGACAAAAACATCTGATATGCGTATTTGATGGAACTGTCATAACAGCAAGATCTTTGGAAATTCTGTAAAATGCAAATCCTTGGGTTAACAATGGTTTCCAAAATCGGTTTTCTTTGCTACCACCATTTCAGAGAAATAAATAAAGAATGCCATGACAGCAGTGGCAACAGTAGATGATCAGAATCAGGTTTGAGCTTGGATGCATGAGGACAACTACCACCGGTCTTCTGACAGAGGTAACATTCATGTATTTGAGAGCCCTGGGCATATATGATAAAGGAAATACTTAGCTGATCAGAGAGTTGCTTCCCATCTTCTCTGAAGCAAGGCTATAAGGCCACATTTCTACATCTGTTTATTTTTACACTACATGTTGAGCAGTCCAAGTACCACTACTGATGCCTTTAATTTCACCAGAAGAACTCACTTTCTAAGAACCATAGAACGACTTGAAACTGAATTTATGACATTCCTTCTGTTGTATTTCTCTTTGTCATCTTTGTTATGTCTTCATGGCTTCAGTGATTACTTTTCCAGAGTGCCTGATGCCTTCAGAACCAGTTTGAAAACTCAGAAGAAGTTGATGAAGAAACACAAGTGTTACCACATGTTGAGGAATTTTTATTTTGCATGGGAGAAAGGTATGGATGTGTCTTAATTTGCGCTCCCCCCTTTTAACCATTAACCATTAGTAATAACATTAGAGGAGGAAGCAAAATGGCCTTCAGAAGGCAATTCAGAAGAAATTACAGCAATTCCTTGAGGCAGAAAATGACCCATGGGGGTCACATCCGCAGAGATGATAAAGACCCAACCACCATTGTCACACAACCACAATATCACTTACTTGTTGAAGTGCTCTAAGAATATAAGGCTAGTGGAAGTCCCTATGATGGTTGTCAGTCCTCCAATGGTTGCTGCATAGGAGATACTTAGTGAGAGGCATTTACAGACCATGTGGTCATGTCTGGTCTGATACCGGTACTTATTGCTCAGGTCCAATTCCGAGGGCTTAGGAGGCAGGACCAGTATCTGAGCCTGTGAGGGGATATATTCACCAAAAAAAGCAGGTATCAGAATAGCAGCCCATCTTGCTTTAATGCTATGGTTATACTGGTTCTAGAGAAACAGCAGGTTTGCATAAGAGGGAGCATGTTTTTTTTCAGAGGGATTAACTGAGATCAGAACTGGAATCTTGTCCAGAGGGATGAAATTGCCTGGTCTGTGGCAGAAATGTAGGACAAATGGGAATTGTACTTCTGGTTATGGTTTGGGCCAGCTCCAGTTATGAGTGGAATCTCAGCGGGATATCAAAAGCCTTTGTGTAGCAACAGGGGCGGGATGCCAGCACTGCAGCAGCAGGAATCCATAATCCTCAAGAATCGTGAGCAGCCACCAGACAAATGCTTGGAAGACTTTTTGCACTTGCATGGGCTCAGGGCCTCTAATTAGGAATGGAGTGCTAGGGGGGCTCATAAACGGCATGAAAAAGATGGGGCAAAGGGACCATAGAAGAAAAAGCTGCAGGAAAATATTGCTCAAGGAGGAGCATTCTTAACAGTGACAGGAAAAACTGTATGTTGCTAAATCAAATTCTTGTACTAGAAAAAAGTTACAGTGCTTCAAAGCACTTCACATACAACCCAGGGGTATAATTTAGGATCAGGAAAAAGGTGGCAAGTAGTTCAGCTTTGTTAAATCTATTAATTTGGATTGATGTAGTAAAATCAGTCATGCTATAAATTCATCATCATTGTGAGGGTACCCTGGGTACTTTGCTAGTAGGTTAAAAGTGAAGTGAGTATCCTAGTTACAAAATAACCACTGAATGTCTATGGAAAACTGGTTTAAGAGGAAATTAAGTATCAGGAGCAGCACATGAGCCTTTTTGTGGAAACATGTAGTCAGACTCTTTTTGAGTGTGAATGCAAATTTTTATATTGATTTTAGCCTAATCTTTCCTGCATATCAATTTATGCCATTAAGATACTACATAACTGAGGTCCAAACAGCAGTCACTTCTTGGATCCAGTCAAGAGAAGTAGAAATATGGGAATTGACTGATGTAATGGAGGATTTTGAAGGTGGATATTTGGCAAGACAGAAAGAAGGTGGATACTAAGACTACCTGACAAACTGGCTGAACAGTTAAATGGTCCATGCCTGCTGGTGGTTTAGTTCTGAGCAAGATTTTGCATGTCAGGGAATTGTTATTTTTGATTTGGGCTATTTTCCAGGGAGGCTTTACTGACAAAGTGGGTAGAACAGCCAAATAAGATGGGAAACTTGTGATCACATTACTGAATGTAACAGTAAATGAATTGTACTAGCCATCGAGGGAGGGTCTTCTGAACATACCTGTGCTGAGGGCATCTAAATGGAACAAGAACTAGCAAAAGGTCAAGGCGCATCTGCTTTAAGATATTGGAGAATGATTCCATGTAACACATCTTACAGTGAGCAAATACAAAACGGTGAGAAGCAGATGATGTTCATTTCTGTCTTTTCCCTCACCCCTTGGGTCTGTAGTCTCCTTACCTGAGGTAAGTGCTGCCCATTGCTCTTAGAATTCATTGTACCAATAGGGTTGGTTATCATGTGCACACCATTCATACTCTGTAAGGAGGCAAATGCCTTTGGATTAGCCTTTCTTCTGTTCATAGGGGCACTTAGATCAGAATTTATGATGCTTTGTAAAGGTCATGGCTTAAAAACAAAACAAAATGCCAACACTAAATTTTCAGCAGTAAATTTTACACTGGAAACAAAACAAAACAAAAAAAAGAACAAATCTGATTTTATTTTAGAGTGATCTTAAAAGTCATATTATGATAAATTTATGTCTTCTCCCTCTGCCACGTAGAAGATTCTAATAGGTCCCTTGCTAGAGGCTATGACTTTGTAGCTTGTTCTAGTAACTGAGGTGTCTCACCTGCAGAATCGGGCAATACCAGGACCACAAAAGATCATATCTGAACTTGTTAGAAACTGTATGGAATTGTTAGTTTACTGACTGGATCTCAGGATTTCCTGCAAAAAGTACAACAAATACTACAGAACTAATGTTCCCCAACTTGATTTGTGCAAGCAGTCTGATAGGTTAAACACAAAGCACAACATTCTGCAATACAAACTCTCTGCCAACAACCACTTATTTGAAATAAAGAAAAACAACAGTTTGTTGCAGAGCTGTGTGGACTCCGCTCTGATGGTTCCTGCATTAGAAGACAGTGTAGTTCTTCTGAACTACATAAGTACTCTACTAGTACAGTAGACAATACCTTCGAGTGCATCAAGGAGCTGAAGTCAGTAGTAGTAGCACTAAAAACAAAGAAAGGAAAATATACTTTAAAAATGCCTGTTTACCCAGCTCCCTCAAAAGGCACAAATCATGGGTAGGAGGGACAACATCTGTGGAAGAGCCAATGCCTACTGAAGTGGTGAAGAATATAATTTATTAATACCTCTTATGTGATGTCTTGGCCAGATACATAAGAGTCACCATTCTGTTTCACAGCCCTATTGCTAGCTGTGTAATAGCAGTGGGGTTCCACCTCCCCTGAAGAAAATATATGGATTCTAGTTAGTATGTACCCCATTCTAGGAAAGGACTCCGTGCACAGTGGAGTGAATAACCAGGCAATCTAGTGCTACTGCTGCCTTGTTCCACTCAAGTCCTTCATCTGTCAACCTTTCCAATGCTGTTTCCGAGCACCTATCTGTAGCGCATTAAAGCCTTCACTAAAATCTGTCCTGTGTGACATGTGGACCATGCAAACAATCCACTGAACTTCTACTTTGACATTGAAAACTGATTTGATTCAAGAAGTGCTAATTTTCTTTTCCCACCAAATTCCAAGCCCTTTTTCAAGTAATACTATTTTAATAAGAGTTCCTTTATGAAATATCCCACACATACTCTTCATTAGGTCTTAAAAGGATTAATGGCACAATGCCAAGCTGAAAAGTTGATTCAGTAGTGCACAGATAATATGGCTGGGATCAAAAGAGATAACAGAAGGAATATTGGAGAATCCATTAGTCTTCAAACTAATGAGAAAACTATTTAGATCTTGCAATTTTATGTTGTTTGAATGATAATTTTTGTTTTAAAGTAATTTTTTTAAGGTATAACAAGATCTTGTTTCTCTTTAGTTTTGAACACTTGTGAACAATAGAAAAGGAGCTCAAGAATCATAGAATCATTTAGGTTGGAAAAGGCCTTTAAGATGAAGTCCAACCATTAACCCTACTCTACCAAGTCCACGACTAAGCCATATCCCCAAGCACCACATCCATACAGCTTTTAAACACACACAGGAATGGTCACTCAATCACCTCACTGGACAGCCTGTTCCAATGCCTGACAGCCCTTTCGGGGAAAAAAAAAATTTCCTAATGTCCAGTTTAAACCTCCCTTGGTGCAGCTTGAGGCCATTCCTCCTTGCTCTGTCACTAGTTAATTGAGAGAAGAGACCAGCACCTACCCTCTACAGTGTCCTTTCAGGTAGTTGTAGTGAGCGATAATGTCTCCCCTCAGCCTCCTTTTCTTGAGGCTAAATAGCACCAGTTCCCTCAGTTGCTCCTCATAAGACATGTTCTCCAGGCCCTTCACCAGCTTAGTTGCCCTTCTCTGGACCTGCTCCAGCACCTCAATGTCTTTCTTGTACTGAGGTGCCCAAAACTGAACACAGTTTCAAGAAGAGACTGTGCAATTTATTCTCACACCTTGTAAAAAGATGCTTCTCAGTATTTAGCCTATGACATAATATTAGGATAACAACTTTGTATATTCTCCTCTATTTTGAACTGATGGTTTGTTTGATAATTTGACAAAGAAATTAGTCCTTTCCTTGATTTGTACTTTTCACCATACTAAATTTTAACCCAAACAGAGATCTGGTAAAAACTGTTAGTGTTTCAAACTTCTGGAACTTCATCTATAGGAAAAGAAATGCCAGAGGTGGGGGGGGGGAAGATCTAGGGAGGAGGATGGGTGTTTTTGGTTTTTGTTGATTCTCCCTCTCCCTGCACCCTCACTCTCATCTCTCTCTTGAATGCTCTTTATAATTCAGACTTTACTCAGAAATCCTGTGTCTTCCCTCTGGATATGTCCTGTGGGCCCTCCCTACTGTGCTTGGATATTCTCCATGACTTCAGGAGAACAGAAATAAAAACCTTTGGATAGAATTCTTTTATACAGCACAAACACAGAATTCAAAAGAAGATCTTTCAAACCCTGAGAAACATTCTTCTTCTCTCTAAAAAGGCCATAGTGTTAAAAAATAAATTAATACTGGGAAGCTTTACTGAGATCCTGACCATTACATTAATCCCATTTCCTTGTCAGTCATATCTGAAACATTCACTTGCAAGCTTCTGCTAGCCCTTCCTGGCTCTACTCCTGGGCTTCATCTCATTGCAATCTGTGTAGGGTTCAAATCTCCAGTCATGATGTACTGTGTTCATTCTTACTCCTCATTGATGAAGATAAGCTCCAGTGAAGGTTGGCCATGCTTTTCGCTGAGACCTGCAACAAAGGAAGAGAAAGCAGCCCTTGGGGTAAGAACCAAGCTAAGACCCTGGGCAACTCCACTGAACCTGGAGAAGCTACTGAAAACAAAAAGCTTTGTCCAAACCCTCTCAGGTATTCTGTGACCCTTATGATCTACATTTCTTTGACTTCCTCCCAAAAGGTTTCCTTTCCTTCCAACCAGGTAAAATCCTATGACCTAAGAATTTATGACACACAAGCTCCACTACATGCTCTGATTCAACATAAATAATTTCCCAGCTCAAATTCTCCCATTACATCTTGAAACCATCTTGAATTTTTTGAAGGAAATAGCAGTACAAAAAGAAAGAGTATGGACCAGAGTCTTTGGCAGTACAAGTCAGCCAGCTCTGACCTCAATAGAATTTGAATAATGTTGTACCAATGGTCACTGATAAACAAACAAGAAAAGAATGGCCAATATTGACAAATACCTATTGGCTCATTTTCTTCAATAATGGTGCTGCTTGCAGTATTGATGACCTCGCACTCCTCCTCAGCATTCACTAGCTCCTGAAGCACTGCCTCCACGATTGGCATCACCATGGCTGTGGTGGATGTGTTAGAAAGCCACATGGAAAGCACTGTGGTGCAGCACATAAAGCAAAGAAGCAACCTGGAGCACAACACAGGGAAATCTTGAGGCACTTTCAGAAATATTAAAGGCCTTCTTGCCTAACATTTTCATTAGACAACTGATAACTACACAGAGCCTTTTTCTTTTTTTGGGTACCAAAATATCATTTTGTGTGCAGATAAAATCGCTGCCTCGTGCTGAGAACTATCCTAAGACAATGTATCCTTGGAAGCGGCTTGCTGTCCCAGGTGGAAAATAGCACGTGATGCGAGACAATTTTCAGCCTATCTATCCAGGATTTAAGCATTCTTTTGTGTTTGTTAAGCAACAGGCAAAGAAGGAACAAAGATATGTCAGGATCAGAAAAAAATAGAAAGCAAAGGGACAACAAGCTAAGGAGTAGGAGGTAGCATAAAGAGGATGAGAAAACTTGCAAGCTTTCAAACTCTTAAAGGAAAGATGGGTAAGAAAAAGAGACCAAAACCAAGCTAGCTTTTACCCATGGATGGGAAAGTCAAAGCTGTTATTTGCTCTTTCAAGCTGCTGCTGTCAGCCTCAGACCACCCCAAAGTCAAAGGTTCACTCACATGCCTGGCTTTGCTCCAGCCATCATGACCATGCGCAGGGCAATTCGCTTGTGGAGATTCCACTTTTCTACAGAAGCTGCCACACAAATCACACCCATGAGGAGCAAAGTTGTGTTCTTGAAATATTCAGCAGCCACCTTCATTAAGGGCAAGGGGGAAACAGTTAAAGTAGTAAATACCCTACACAGAAACCATGTTGAATGTGAAGAAATATGGTATTGTGGATTTTTTTTCCCCCCTTAGAGAAAGAATAACAGGGATCTGGAGAAAATGAAGAATTCATAAGTCATACTGTGTATGCTACAGTAGCTCTATACCACTTGTGAGCAGGCTTCTCAGCTTTGAAGAGATCAAGAGAAATTTTCCATCTTTGAGCAGGATGTTCACTGCCTGCAGTTAATCATACTCAGCTACAACCAGACTGAAACAGTCAGAGACAAACCTCTGCACTGAAGGCAGATTATTCATGTGCTTCATCTGCTTTTTAATGCTGGAGATGTCATTGACTATCTTGTTTGTATTTATTATTCAACTGTTGGGCAAAATGTAACACCCCTAGAACCTACAGTTTAAGAAAAAATTCCTCTGGGGCATGTTCTCTGAATGCAACAATGAAGGGTTGGGATATTGCTGTGATGATCTGCAAACTCTTGTGCCATAACTTTTCACAAAGGCAATCTGTCTCCATTGTATTAGGAAAACAGGGCAAAGCTACAAAAAATAGAGCTTTAATTTAAAAGGGACAAACACAACTCATCAGCTCTCTCAGTAAAAAAAGTTCAGAGACCATGCATGATCCTCCAGAGAAGCATCCTTGAATGTGTGGCTTGCCGAGATACAGGAAGATGTTCTGTGAAGTGACTGCAAAAATCACAGATGAAGCAAACCAAAACATTCACAGACACACATTCTCTCTCGTGTGAAAGCAAACAAAATAAAAGGTATAAATAGATGCTTGGAGTCTAGCTAAATTTTTCATTTTGTTTGCAGGAATATTTTTCCAAAAACGTTGTGTCTTCAGTTTAAAACTATTCCTACCTAGGTGATAGCATTTAAAAACAATCAAGATCAGCAGAAGCATTATTTTTTCCATTGTTCTCAATTATACTGACACTTCTCCTTAAAAGTGCAAGAATGACACTAATGTATCACTATTTTGTGAAAGCTATAGCAAGTATGTAATTATTTTTATTTAACAAAACCCCATGGTGACCTAAATAGACTTGGCCATCATAGTTCTCTGTCAGAACTTTTAAATATCACCTTTGGCTTTTGTCCACTGGTGTCTCTCTCATTCACTTTTTTAATTTTCCTGCTACCTTTAAAAAGAAAAAAACCCCACACTCTTGAACTGAATAAAAGGAACCCAGCCAGCAGCACAAAGAATATGCTGTTTTCCTTCATTCCTTTCACAGTCATATTGGAGAAACAAGTGGTAATATTCCTATTAATACACACATACATATGTAAGACACACTGGCTCATGTTCTTAAGCCCCTGTGACTTATTTGTAGCTTAAACTGCTAGGAAAGAACCCTGGGTTTCTTGGGCACTCCAAAGCCACAGACCAGAAGTACTGCAACATCATCAGAGTTGTTTATTTTAAAATGGGTTTAATAAGGGTTTATTTCTGTTCCTAAAGCAAATAATACATTCTCTGCAATAGTATCACTGTCATTTGATACTACACTGAATTTCACTCAGGCTGCCCTTAAATTTTCCTTCTTTAATAAGTTGCAGAATGTGGTAATGAAAACACAGAACTACTTTACCCTTATGTTAGGGAACAAAATCCTCAAAATATTTAACTGTATTGGTATGGAAATGTATATGGTTATATTTTATAGTTGTTACACCACTGTGAGGACTAAGACAGGTCATAAAACTCTTGGTTCATCCTTGACTCCATCCATTTATGGTTATGCCCAGTGCTAGATTCTGTTAGCAATTCAACAGTTTGATGGTTGCTATATATTCTTCTGTGTTCTTATCTGTATTTCTAGCCCTGGTAATTCAAGTGTGATGCCCTCTCTACCCCAGAAAAAGAGAGCAAAAAAACAAGGGGAAAAAGGCTGTAGATGAAATAAAACAAATTCTTGTCATATCATGAAA
Source organism: Megaceryle torquata (assembly GCA_024611175.1). NCBI lineage: Eukaryota > Metazoa > Chordata > Aves > Coraciiformes > Cerylidae > Megaceryle > Megaceryle torquata. The sequence goes on along the minus strand of JANIJG010004943.1, from coordinate 55,901 downwards.
GAAAGCAACATTCACAAAGAAATCTCAAGTAAGCAAATTCAGAACTGATCATAGACTTTTTTTGTATGGCTGACCCTTTGCCTTGGAACATGTGGCTACAAGGCAGCACTAAGGTTACAGCTTGGAAAAAAGACTAGACATTCACTTGGGTAAAATATTATCTAGTCTTATACAGTAAATGGTAACTATTTTTAGAATATGTAGCCTCATGCCTTATACATCATCTATAATAAATATAATTGGAAAGAAGCATTACTGTTTATCCCATAACTGCTGTTTACATAGTTTTAGAGGACAGGAAAAATGGGATCCTTTGATGCAATAGGTTTTTAGAATTGTTGGTGACACAATGGCTGACAGAAGGGACACTCATCTTGGCTAATATAGCATTTCCTATATCTATCTTCAGTAGAAGAAAGAGCAGGTCAGCCCAAGTTACACATTACAAGATGTACACTCCCATACCTCTTAGTCTTGCTAGTCCACTAAGATCAGTTTTATTCGAATGATTAATTTGGATTAAGAATATTAACTGGTAAAAAAAGCACATATTGGTCTGACCTCGCTGGACTTCATGACTCCAAAAAGTGGGTATAGGAAAGCAGGAACTAAGGCTGCTGCACCAAGAGGTACTGCTTCAGAGACCCAGTATACAGCTGTCACAATCAGCACGTAGGCGCATGAGGCTTCCTGTAGGGGGAAAACAGAGAAGTTACATGTTACTTCCCCACCACCTGCTTGTGAATGCATTCATAGGATTCATCAGACTGCAGGTGACTGAACTTTAAAAATATCAGTAAGGATTGCATAAGGACCTCCCCAGGTGCAGCTGTTTGGGTGTGAAACCTAGGCTACCTGAAAGACTATCTGAAAGGCCAGTTCCAGCAGATGATGCTAATAAAAGGTTTTGCACCTAAGTTAGGGCAAAGCATTAATATTTTTATCAGCAAAATAACGGCTCCAAGTGTATTTGCAGATTTGTTTGACTTCCGTAACGCAGTATTTGCTATGTATTCAACCATGACTCTCCAGATTGGGCCTGTGGAGCTGGTATTTCTACACACCTTTCTCTCCAATACTGGAAAATAACAGGAACCTGTAGTTTTCAGGATCAGATGAGAACATTCACATTCTCCATAGCATGGATAAAGCTACATTGTGGCTCTTTTGGTAAAGACTCTGGAAGCTTGCTTTTGATAAGCAATGTGCAAACCTACAGTCAGTTGACTTTTCTAAGGTAATTTCCACAAACCCTTTGAAGAAGTCCGCAGACCTGAAGAACTTTGGAGCAATGAGTTAAGAGAGTAAATCAAACAAATTTGCTGCCGTCCAATGTTCTTTTAGAGGAAGCCATGACAACATCATGCTGAGCATCATGGAGAGCTGGTATACGATGGAGAAAGATGCTATCTGCTGAATATTTTTACAGGAAAACATAGCTAGTCCATGGAAGTCTTCTGGTCCATTTTTTAGATAGATAGGTCTTTATGGCCTTCTATGGAGTTCTCTTCAGTCTTAGTTTGTTATACTTAGAATCCTGGGGATAATAATAATTGCAGAAATTAGCCTCAGGAAAATGTTTTTCCTTTCTCAGATTTGAAGCTAGCTCCTGTACAGGGTCTAACTGGCAGTTGTGTGGAAGCTGGTATATCTGTGCTGATTTACACCAGCTGTAAATCTACCCAGTCTTCATTAATCAGTGGATGTTCCATATGAACTTAGCTTCTATGGATTCACAGCTCACAATGGCTATTGTTTAGAAAAATTCACTGTTCACAAATGTGAACAGTGAATTTTCCCCAAGTGTGTTCAGGTGAATTACCTGAGTGTGTTAAAATACAATTTCATTACTTTTGTTTCCTGACTGGATGACTTTCAAATTAAGCAGCTTTCAAGAAGTCACACAAGCAATTCCTACAGATCCTTGTGCAAATCAATGAATGTGCATTACACTCCCTTTTAAATTTATTTATTTTAAAATCACTTTTGTGAACAAGGTGGTAAAGTCTAAAGTAAAACTATTCAAGAATGTGAATTTAGATATAAATTCCACTGAACTCATGTTTATACATGTCCTTTTTACATTATTCCTAACAGAGCCACAAAGAGTTGTTCCTCTTTTTTAGTACAGTTTATAATAATAACAGGCACAACACAGCCCAGAGAAAAGTTAAGATAGAAATCTATGTGCCATTTCACTAACTTGCTTAAAAATTGCAGCCAAGTTTACTCAGAAGCTTGGGTTTAAGTTAGCTGCCAGACCTTGCTCTTACTCTTATTTCACAGAAGGGTAACATTACACATTTCACATGCAGGTAAGCAGGGCCACCAAAATAATGAAAGCTTATCAGGAAAAATAAACTCCTTGAATAAGATAAACTCCAATTACTTTAGAGACTATAATGAGTATCTGAAAGACTATTAGAGAAATTTAGCTCTGGATTGCTCCTTTATGGATGGACAAGTACCCTGAACCACACAGAAATGTGCATATTTGTTTCTCTTCTTAACTATCATAAAAGAGTGATTTAGTTTTAAGGCTGTCCAGCACAAATTTCTCTAGTCCATTATGATCAGATCCTTCAACAAAATGTTACATTAAAAGAATTTATTGCAGCTGTAGCTTTATTGCTACCAAGAATAAAAAAATAAGAGACTGGTCAGACAAAGTTGTCTTAAAATGGATGGGATTGGAGGGGTTTCTTTTAATATTCATGGATTACTAAGCATGCATTTTATAAAATGGAATTTCTATGTTGCTTGAAAGTCCAAAGACTGGTGTTCAGTTTGCAACAACTTCAAGTAATAACTCCATTAAAAAAAAGAAAAACAAAAAAACCCCAACCAAACAAAAAAAAACCACAAAACCAACAAAACAAAACAAAAAAACCACACACACACCAAAAAACACCACAACCAAAAAACGCAAATAATTTTGACTTAATAATAGAAATAATGTTAAAAGTGAAATTACAAGGTTTTTAGTAATCTCTACTAGGAAGACAAAACTATTTTAGATTGAAGTCATGGAGCTGACAGATTGGCTCAAAAAAAAAAAAAAAAAAAAAAAAACAAACCAAAAACAAACCAGCCAAATTGCTAATGCCACCTTTAACTCCATTACACTTTATGGTTAATATTCCACAGAGAGCAGAGCAAAGAGTCATTTTTGTAACCTAGTGACTATTTGACACACTTTAACTCATTATTTTCTGCTAAACAACCATTATGTTTGCATGGGGTCTTTATGACATCCAGGAGTTGTCTGAGAAGAAACATGCCTTTTAATGAAAAAGCTTTGATTTTTTTTTTTTTAAGCAGTGCAGATGTAAGAACCAAGAGATATGCTTTGCCAAATTCATAAAATTAATTTAATCCTGACCTGATTCCAAATTATCTTGTCATTCCAACAATACACTTATCTTTAATTTCTTTGAGCATAGATTGTTATTTTCTATTGCTCCTCTGTGTGTAGCAATAAGGTAGACTGAAAGTGGAAATGGAACAGAACAGAGGGAAGTTGCATCTCTATCAAAACATATCTGGGATGGACACCGAGTCTTTGTGTTTCCTATACACTAGGCTGCAATCATTTTATAAACAAAACTAAAGTACATCTTTAAATGGTATAAAACTTTACAGCAAGTACTAAGAAAGCCAAGCATAATAATCTCCACTGAAAACTTAATCAGCTTGTCTAGCAACTTATTTTCTCAGTGCTCTAAACCAGCTCATTTCCAAGAGAAACCATAATAATCTCTTCTATTTAATTGAACTGAATTTATGTATTTAATTAATGGTTACCAGAGCCACTAAGTACTGGACTAAAGTAGCGGCTGATAATTTTAACTGTTTCACCCTTCTCACTTCTTGTTGTACAGATGAAAATCACTGTTAAACCTACATCAGGGGTTGAAACAGGGAATAGGAAAACATGATGGCTAGAGGGACTATCACCTATCTTCAGTCAGTCCCCTAAGGAAAAAGAAAAGCAGAGCTGAAAGGTAGCCATGGCTAAAAATTACACAATAAGGGTCATGAATAAAACTTTTGTAACTAAAACATCTGAGAATATGAGTGATTGAAAAGAAGAATGAACTCTGTGCTGTGCATATCTTGCATGCAGGCACGTGGCTAAGATGTGCAAAGAGTCTAGCCTTTGGATTACCATCTTTGAGTTGAAGTGATCACCCTCCCCTCAATTTGTGTAAATAAAACCAAAGATGAATAAAAGTATGGATCTGTGGCACTTCAGAGCATGTTCTGTGCTTTAGGGTCCTTTCTGCTGATATGGTATGTCAAGGTGTCAATATCACTTGATGTTGCAGGTCTCACAACATATAGCAACTCTTGATGGCTTTTGAGGAATCAGCTATGTATTTTTTATTGGGCTCTGTATGGCCACAGGATCAGCAGTCATAGGACAGCCCACCCACAACTGACTGAATTTACATGGCATGCTTTATGTTATCACATAAAGATAAAAGACAAAGATAAAAAAGATAAAGAACAAACATAAAAAAAAACCAAAAAACCTCAAGTATCACCCTTAGCAATGAGAGAAAGATGGACAGAATGAAAAAAACACCCCGCAGTTTATAAAGCACACAATGAGTTTTTTGTTATGACCTGAAAGGGACTTAGATATGTCCCAAACCTGCTGTAGAAATCATAGTTTAAACTTTTGAAATGGAAAAATAATTCAAACAAATTTTCTCAGGTTTATTTTTTACCCACCAATTTCATGTCACAAAAGTACAGAAAAAGCAGCTGTGGACATTATTCCTATAAGCCGAGCCATAGCTATGAATGGTTCCGAGTCCTTAAGCTCCCTTTGATCACTCACACTATGCATGTAATGCTCCTTTGACATTTCCAGAGTTGTGCTGATACTATCAAAGAAGCAGCAATCTGGTTCCCCGCAGAAATGCAAATGTAAGCCATCTGGTAATTCCTATCTCTATAAGAAAGTCAGAAAAATAATAAAATTGTCTGATAAATTAAAATGCAAGTAAGGAAGCAGGTGACAAATTTAATCTTCAGGTTTAAAAAGTAATCATAGTCAATGGGCTGTAACAGGCTAAATACTACACTAAACCACTTGAATCATGTATTGTCAACTGAGTTTATTTGGTGTAGATGTTTTCTCAATAGAATTATAAACATTGGTCCAGTTCTGGGTTGGATTCATGGCTATACTTTACCATCTGTGGTCATTCATGTGTATATAAAATGAATGTAAAACATCATCTGATGACTTCCCATAACACTTTACAGTAAAACACCACCATGAGGTTCAGAGTAATAGCACAGAGGAATTTGTACTATATAATAGCAATTGTTGCAGCAATACCATCAATGAACTTCTGTTTCAGCACCCATATGATGCTATTACAATTCCCTTGGTTATTAAAGAGTTTCCTTATTGCATCCTGTACCTCTGAATGCAGTAGGGAGCAAATGAGTGACAAATTTGAATGCAGGGAATCTCATGTTTCCAGCGGGACATAGAACATGCTGCAAGTTGCAGTGCCATATGGGCATGTCAGGGAGTATCTGTTCTTAAGTCACCCTTCCGGTGACATTGGGGGAGATCAAACCCTTCTTTAAAACAAGCCTGGGTGAAATGATGAACCATACTGTTCTCCGAAGAAGAGCACGATTGTCTGTCATTCATTTCCCTTTCTCAAGAGAGAGGATGGGAAACTACTGTAAGGGAGCAACTGTGATATACATCGAAGTTCAGAGCAGGAAAACTCATTCAAAATGCAACACACAGTTCAGATTCCTTTCTATTAATCCAGTTTTTCTTTACAAACAAAATGCTACAGAATTATTTTTGAAAACTGATAGACAATTTCTAATAATCTGCATTTCTATTTGATAAATTCATAAATCTATTCATAAATCCTATGGTAATAGAAGGAAGTATTAATCTTTATCAGGGTAGAAGAAAGAATGGAAATTGCTGCACCATTTGGCCAGGTACATCTAGGACTATGGAAGCACCAGGTGAAGAATTTTTAAAACATTGCAAATTTTAATGTTAAACAATGCCCCCATCTCTATAAGGTAGGAAAACATTGTTACTTTACAGTTTCCAGCTGCAGGGACACGCATAGAAAATAATCACATGGCCAAGGGTACTCAATAGCTCCAAACCAGTGGCAGGAATGTAGCTTCATTCATTCCCACTCCCTTGTCTGTGTGGTAAACACAGACTATTCTGTCCTTTGTATTGCTGTTGTTCACGTCTCTGAGCCATCATTTCCTAGCCACTGCCAGAACTGCAATGTTTCAGCAGAGGCCCCTACACCTACTTTAGAGTAGTCAATACCATGTATGGTCCTACATGTCTGTCACCAAGTCCTATCTCCTGCTTCACTTAAATTGTTACCCTATAAATCCACAGTGAATTGGAAGTTCCTCCATGCATATTTATTACTGAAAACTAAAGGCACCAAAAGTATTCCTTTTAAAGACACGTTAAAGAACATTTTATGGATAGGGTTGCTCTGTCCCCTCTTCTGCACAGAAATTATTGTAGAAAAAGTAGAGATATAATATTTCTGCTTTAGTGTTTTACAAGCTTCACCTTGTTCTTCAGCTCTGCTTGTATTATGACTCAAAGTAGCTCTGGTTCTTACTGTAATGCCTTCTCAGTGACCTTCCCTGTCCTTCAAATCTGAGTCCTTGATTTTCCTGAAAGCTATGCTTATTTAGGTCTTTGCCTTTCTTTTTTCATGCTACAGACTTAACCAGCATGAATACCTACTACACTCAGTGGCTTCATTAAAAAGAAAATTAAAATGTACTTACACTTCTAGGATATAAGAGTGGCAGAGGAAGCAGCAAAAGTGGAATAAGAACAACGAGCAAAAGATTTCTGGATCGGAGAATCTCCTTCATCATTGCCATACTCTTGTACTTTCGGGTGGTTTTCTTCTCCTTGGCTTTCTTCCCTGGTTCCTCAGATACTCCAACTTCCACTCCCCAATTTCCTTCACCTGTGCCTGAATTTCTCTAAAAGGTCTCTCACTGACTCATTTCCTATTCCCACCCAATCACCTAAAAGAGCTTTCTTAATTTGTTTATTCTTCACTCTGTTGTTTTGAAAAGAAACCTTAATGATTTTTCAATTAAAAAGACATTCAGTTTAAGTAGGGCTCACCAGCACATCCGAATTATCACAACAAAACATGCACAGGTTTGCAAGTTGGAGCATAGTGATTTTTTGACAACTTCTCTTCTTAATTCAGAATCACAGGTGTAGCTGTGTTGCATTCTTATCCCCATGTTTTGAAAGGTATTTTTCTTCCATCATCCTGCAATGTAAATCCTGTTTTCATTAAGCAGGTGAGATATGTTTCAGGCTCCTTCTTTTCCTTTTGTTTGATAGTCTGAATGTCTCAAATACAGATGTCTTTTCTGATAGAAAAATATTAAAATCAAAAATCTGTTGTTCAGTATGCAGAAACAATACTGCAGATATTGCTTCTTTAAAAAAAAAAAAAAATTTAAATTAAGCCATCTGCAGTTCCTCCAGATTTTGTCTTTGCTACAGTTTCAGATTCTACTTTGTATCTACCTTTACCCTACTTTTTCCTTGAGCTTGGAATTTATAGGTTGGCAATTCCAACACAGATTATACTTGGTCTCAAGATAAAATCTTGTTAAAAAGCTTCATGCAACTCTAATTCACCAATGGGGACTGTGGAAAGAAGTAGTTGCTCCGCCCATTATACAAAACCTAGTCAAAACATTTGAGAAAATCACCAGCCTCCTCTTTCTTACATGCACACAAATGTACAAAAGGACCGTTTTTACTTTGCTGAACAGTTTGTTATTGTTTCAAGGACCCAGTACTGATAATAAATAAATAATCACTGCTTTCTGAGCAGTGTTTTGTCTTTTGTGTTTCTTCCATCCTGACCCATAAACACTGCTTATTCTTAAGACATGGGTTGATCTCTGTACTGATTCATGTGCCCTTCAAGTAACCACAGGATTCAGACTCAAACTGAGAAGTTTTAGGCTTTCTAGTCTCCTTGTGGAGAAACATTTCCACAACTCTGCTGTTATTAATGCCTTTTGTGGGGCCAAAAGTACTGGAGATTTAGGCTGGAATCCATTGGCTGGTCACAAGCACAACCTGTAGATGACTGTTCGTTTGCACTGCAGCTCATAAAAAGCCCTGCAACTAGGATTTTTCGTGCTCCCAAACCTTGCTTGCCTATCATCTCCCCACGCTCTGCTCGTCAGACGCAAACTGAACACCCCAGGCCGAACTGCAATGTCTTTGTGACACTGAGTCCCATAGAACTGGCAAAGACAGACCTGCAGAGAAGTCTGATGTGCAGGGTGAGTTCTTTCTGAAATTAGTAATTTTATCTAAAGATGTTGTTCTGGTTTGAGCTAGAACAGAACTAACTCTGTTCAGTGATTTTGCTTTTCAGCTGAGTCTCTTCAAACTGCGCTTTCTGAAGTTATTGGCACATTTTTTTTCAGTCTCTGCTTCTAGAACTGACAGTGCTTGATGTTTATAGTTACTACCAGGGATTGCTATGCAGAAAGGCTCTTGTTTATTAATTGCTTCTACAAGAGACCAAGGTCACAGCTAAATCTTGTGTACCATATTGAAGTGCTGTAAAGTAAATTGTTGTACCTACTGGGTGGAGCAGACAGGACAGGTGATCCTAAACTGAGCAACAAGGTGTTCTATTCCATATATGTCATACTGAGCATAAAGCTGAGGGCTCATGAGGGTCCTCTTCTTCAATGGCGTGTCCAAAAGGGACTCCATCTGTTCCTCTGCCTTCAATTCCAATCTGTGCATTCCTGAATCCAGTTCCAGAGTCCAGCTGCTGAATCCACTTCCCTTCTGCCTCTGAGTCCACTCTGAGACTATCCCAGTGCCTGCCCACAGCATCAGTGGTGCTGGTGATATAAATGCCATCGGAGGTGAGGGGTGGCAGAGTGGATTTGTTATTGGTTTTGTATATATTATATATATTTAATTATAGTCATTATTTACTAAAGCTGGTTTTGTTTTGTTTTCTAATCCATCAGTCTCTCTCCCTGAATACATTTATCCTTCCCTTTGGGAAGGAAGAGGGGTTAATCTGTCATTTCTCTAGTGTCTAGCCCAGAACTGACCCTTCACAACTGTGTAATGTTTCTGTATCTTGACACTTCCATCAAGCAACAGAACCCTGAGACTGTAAAGGCAAATTTAACAGTTATTTCTGGAAGTAAAAATAGTTATAGTTAATGTGAAGATATTGAGTTGGCCAATACGGCCCAGGAATTTATATGTTTCCCAATTTTTCCAAAGAAACTAAAAGAAAATCTAAAATGCTCAAAAAATTAAACAAGGTGATATTTAGAGGCAATGGCTCTTTGCCCTGTGAGAGTAGGACTGTCTATAAACATGACTCAGTCTAAAGGGATGACGTGAAAACTGAGCCAGGGAGCAGTACTGAGGCAGGGAAGCTGCCTGAGGCCCAAAGAGCTGTCCTGAGGCATAGTGCTCCTTCCCACTTGAACTCTGAAAACAGGAAGAACTCTTGTATCTATTTATTTCCTCTTCCTGACTGTCAGAGAGAAGGGCTGTTCCTTCTTCTGCACTGTTGCTCCCATGAAGAGTCTCATGGTATGAGATAAACAATTACTCAAACTACACGTTGCTAAATAGCAAATCAGCTGCTGAAATCAATAGCATGTAAAATCAATTAGTTTTATGTAGAATATTTTTATTGTTACATTGATAGTCTCTGTTAAATTAACCTGGACAGTCCAAACACATTCCTAAGGGATAAATCTTTTTCCTACACTACACACAGTAATGGGAGGAGACAAACACAGAAAATCTTTATTTTCAGTTGAGGAGATAAAGGTTTCAATTACCAGTTTGTAAGGTACAGTAAGGTAAGTATGTCATAGGGAATGATCCAGTATTCAAAATTAGCTGTAATTATTTTCTATGGGTTACTAAACTGATGAGTAAACTCTGACTGCTGGATAGTGTTGTGGGGTGAGGAGAGTCTCTGGGAGGTATTTCTCTGGATGGTGACTGCTAGCAATTAATACTTGATGTGGTGCTTGCTCTTGTTATATTTGCAGACTTGGAGTCACTGGCTGTAAGGGATTTATGAATTGCCCTGGTTAGAGGCTGTTCCGGCAAGTGGTGCTTCAAGGAGCCAAGAAGCAGAGCTGGAAAGGCAGGAGTGCACTCCAAGGCATTTCCTCTCCATGTGTTTATAAAGCATGGTGTGGGAAGAAAACTCAAACACATCATCAGTGTTAATATTTAATGACACATGTGGACGGTAGTGCAAGCCTTGCTGTGTGTGCAAGTAGAGCAGAGATATTTGTGGCTCACAGCTTTGTCGCTGAAGTTTTCAGTTTCCTTTGCCGTCTGCCAGCCAGGCTTTGAAGATGGCCAACTAAGATCTTCAGGTATAATAGTGTGCCTACACATAATATGTGTGCCTAAATGCAATCGTGCACATTCATGCACAGACATACAGAAACTGCTGGGAGAAACAGGACTGACTCTGTCTTTTACAAGCCACTTATGCTGTTGCCAGCCTGTCCTTAAGGCTTCTGTGGTTCCACGTTCCCAGCAGTGATTGCCAAACCCAGTGTGCTCTGACTGCTTGCACTATTTGTTTTTTGCTGCAACAAGGTGGTTCCAGATGGATTTTCTTAGTTCCAGTCCTTGGAGTATCCCTGCGAAGGGACACAGAAGAATTTGTTCCTTTTGCTCAAGTGATGCAAAAGTAGTTAAACATGATTCAGAACTGGGGCTGTAGTCCTGAATTGTCTTTTACATCATCAAGGATGTTATTTAGGCCTGCATCCTTAAATTATTATGCAAATAGAGAGATAGACAATGCTGGTATGAAAGGATGAAATAAATGTTCAGCTGTTTTCCCATGCTCTGAAAGTAGAAGTACCTCTAATATCAATAGAGAAACAAACTTTATATAACTTGTTCACAAAATTGAGGGGATATGCTTTAGAAGAGTTTGGATATTTCATTGCTAGTCATCTGTCTGACAAGATATATCTCCTTTTTCTGTTCATTTTCTGTCCAGGAATTTTATATATTTTTTTTTTAAGTTTATAATAATGAGCCACATTGTTTTTGCAAACATTTTTTTCTGTAAGCAAGCACTGCTTTTCCACTGCTCCCAAATTCGTAATTCCACCGCTGGATTGGTGAATGTCCTTGTCTGCTGTGGTGCAATTGTGCCCTAACTGAAGAGTTTATGATTCCTCCATGTACTCAGCACTTATGTGCACACACGTGCACGAATATACACACGCATAAACACAAACTAATGTATTATTCACCATCAAAAATGAGCCACACTGCTAAATTCAGCACCAGGTATGTTTTAATGCACCTTCCTCCCTTGCCTCAGGGATTCTGAAGAATGGGTTTAGGTGACCTACATTCAAGTGATAGAAACAGGAAAAATGTGTCATCATTAAATTAAACAGGACCTTTGTCTTTCCTTTGACTCCACTGAGGATAAATCCATGCTTCCATCAGACAAAAAAAGGAGCAGGAATAATGTCATGTGCAAATAATGAAAGAAAGAATCATTGCAGACTGTTTGGGGCAGCAGCTCCAGGAAACAGAGAATATGTTCACAGGCATTGTTTGTTGCTGGTGTTCACAATGCCCTTTGTCTTCTGCAAATGTTGCTGCAATTAAAAACTGTCTCAGCCAAATGAAATGAATCAGACAGTGCTTATTTACAAGAATATTTGAAATGAATATCATGTGGCATAATTTCTGAAGGCTGACAGTTATGAAAACTCTTCCTTTCACAGAGGGCCTTTGCAGCTCTTTATAATATTCTTGTACTGGCCAGACAAAATATGAACTTTTTTCCACAGCTAGGAAAGCAGCATTCTCTGGCACATACACATAGGAATGTGAGCATAAGCATAGTATACTTATGTATTGCTTATAGGAAATCCACACGATGAAACAACTGCCTGTCTGTCTGGGGTGTACACCAGACTCCCTTTGCTGTCACAGAATGTGCCTCCAAGCCATCACAAAAATCGAATTCCCAGGACTGAAGATAACATTTTTCCCCATTTAACATGGAACTGTAGAGTGGATTCCACAAGAGGGAGCTAGAAAACAAATAATCTTTCATGAAGCAGACTATTAAACTCTTTATAGAATAAAGTGGTGGACGTGCTACATGTGTCCGTTAATCAACCAGAAGAGGTGGCTGAGTTGCTGTTGCATCAAGAGTCCCACTATGATGGCTCCTTGTTGTATGGGAACATCAAGTCATGCTTCAGGGCTTTGTAAAGATTGACAAAGGATTCAGCCCAAGTGTCTTTCTGGTGCCCCTGGGACTGAGCAGCTCTGTAGGCCGTGTAAACCATGGTCAGCACTGTCCTTTCAAAGTCTTCTTTCTTGAGGACCCTTGGGTAGGAAGACAGCCTGCTACTCAGCCTGCGGATCTCTGTGATGCTCTTGGGGATAATCTCATTGCAGATGGTGTCAAACTCAGCAGCCTTCCTCAGTGAAGCAAGCTCCTCATCTTTGATGGAGATCCTCTGACCTTTGTCAATGTCAAGCTCAGCTAAAAGAAACTGGTACAAAATCAGAACACAGAGCTGTTTATCTTCTCCAAGACACTCTGGGTAGAGTAAATGTGAATTAACAACATGTCCTTAGGTCTTTATTTTAGATCAAATGGTGACAAAACTCTCATTACCCTGGCTGGAGGTGGGGCAGACAAAAAAGTCTCTATGTGAACATTGGACTCCTGTGTTACCTTTCTGGGAAAATTAGGGACAGGCTATGGGGAAATGATAGAGGAAAAGGAAAAAGCAGGTAGTCTTCTGTTATCTAAACCAGACAGGGGTTGCTGCTGTTGCCATGTGGGGATTAGAGAGGTGGAGACAGCAGCACAGCTGTGAAAGGCCATTTACCCTCCTAGGGATAACAGTGGTGGCCTAGATGTGTGTGAGAGATCACAACAGTGGCTTCCCAGCCCATCTCCCCTGTTTGGACACCCAATCCCAGTTGCTGAAGGTGTGGGATAGACAGATTTGACCCATGCATCTTCATCAGCTGGGACACTTTTCCTTAGCTAACCATATGTCAGACACTGTTGCAGACTGTGCATTACATCTGCAGCCTCCACTTCTCTTCAGGAGGGGACCTGAGTAATTTTGAAGTGAAACAGTCATGTCCTTGGGATTACTTTGCAATGACTGATACTTGTGGCTTTGACAAGCTGAACAAATAATTTGAGACTGAGACATAGACCAAAGAATTCAAATGCATTGTGTTGTTAATATGTAATTGTTCTGGAAGAAAGTTGCTATTAGTGGAAAGCCCTTTGCTCTGGTTTTCATTTTGCCTGTCAGTGAACTAGAATCCACATTTGAGATTCTGCAGGCAACTGCTACTTTCTTAAGTGCTGAAAGAGTTGAGTTTGTCTCATATATATATATATGTTCGTTCCTGCCCTTCTGATGACTGTTCTGTAGTCAGCAATGGATTTACTGCCGGGATGAGTAAAAGTGACATGAAGATGAATAATGCATAATCCCACTATGGATAGAAGCCCCAGTCTTGTTTAGGACTTAAGGTACCATTTTCTCCCATATACCGAACCTCATAAAGCAGGACCACATCTTCCAGTGAGTTTTGCAGCACTGGGTTAAGGAAGGCAGCTGAGGACCTCTTGAATCGCTGAGCAGCTGGGAAAAGCATAGCTGGAAAATAACAACAGGAAAAGAGAGGTTCCATAGAGTGGCAAACACTGAAAACATGAAGCGCTTTTCAATAATAAATTCAACTAAAGAACTTCCTGTTGCAAAGTCTTACAGTCAGTACATGATGCCTTCCCACTGTAAATAAAATAGGTGGCATGGACTGCTTTGACTATAACCTACTAGAGCTGGAGGTTAGCTATTTTTCCTGTATCTATACAGTGTCTAGCACAGAGTGGCTTACTATCCAAGCCCGGGACTCTGACGTTCAGCCACAGTAATGATGACTAGAGAGAGTCCAATGGAGAGCTATAAAGATGATGACAGGACTGGAACATCTCTCTCATGAGGAAAGGCTGAGAGCCCTGGGAATGTTTAGCCTGGAAAAGAGAAGACTGAGAGGGGATCTTTTAATGTTTACAAATATCTGAAGGGTGGGTGTCAAGTAGAAGGGGCCAGTCTCTTTTCAGTGGTGCCTTGTGATAGGATGAGAGGTAGCAGGGTGAAACACAGGAAATTCCACCTCAACATGATGAATAACTTCACTGTGAGAGTTACAGAGCCTGGAACAAGCTGCCCAGAGAGTTTGTGGAGTCTCCTTTTCTAGCGACTTTCAAGACCCTCCTGGATCTGTTCCTGTGTAGCATGCCCTAGATATTCCTGCATTGTCAGGGGGGTTGGACTTGATGATCTCCAGATGTCCCTTCCAACCCCTACCATTCTATGATTCTATGACTGCAACAATGCCTAAAATAGATGTTCTTCTCCTGGCTCTGCAAGGGGAAATCAATACTGACTCTCAACAAAGCCTACTTTCTTCAGGCCTTTCTCCTACTGTCACACTTCTAAGACCCTACATTTCTCCCATTTTCAGCTGTCTAAAAGTTACTCTCTACTTAGGTGATAGAAACAGCTCCTCCAGAGAGTCGATCATCTCTGTCTTGAGCATATGTCTGGAAGGAGTGACTCACCCTTTGGAGATGCCTATGTCTATTCACTGAGCCTGTTACCAGTTTAGATAGAACAGCTACATTCAGTGAGGTGAATCCCAATCTATTATGACTTAATGCTTCACAGCATTATAGCTATAAACAACAGTCTACTGTGATTCACTACTGTGAAGTGTACTGCAGATATTGTCTCAGGGAAATGAAACAGAAAACATATATATAGCCCCTGAACTCCAGTTCCAGCACCCCACTGAGGCAGATCATTTGTGGAATCAATGACCTGTAGAGTCTTAAGTATAGAAAACATCTGCTGCTACATTACAGACCACCTAAATGCTTTGAGTTACTAAGTTACTAACCATGTAACTAGGTACTATTAAAAGATGTAAATTCCTCTCAGAGCAGAGGAGAAAAACTGTTTTGTTCAACGTTATGTGTATATGATTTAGATGTTGATGTTTAGGTAACCATAGTTTGGATTTGTTGGATTTTTCTAATACTCAGGGACAGGAAGGTTTTTGTAAAGCTGTGACTATTGGTGCATTTCCTCATACACTTTACTTCTCAATTTTAACTGTTGTTTACCAATAGATAAATTTGGAAACTAGTTTAAAAAGGAAAAAAAAATAGACCTTTTGAAAGGCATTTGATTCCCCTCCAGTCCAAACTTTAGAGTTCTACAATTATAAGTAACATCTAATAGAACATGCAGCTTACTTAGAATTTCTGAAAAATTTCATCCCACCTTCTCTCTACCATATTTTTTTTCATTAAATATTTTTACTAAATCTTTGGTTTTTTTCATTTTACCAAAGTTCTTGTGATAGATTTTACATGATGGCTGTAGAAAACCTGAATGTCTTTTAAAGCTCTCTGCTAGGCATGCAAAAAAAAGCTTCAGTAACTGTAATTATTAATCCCTGGCTACATGGTTCCTCAGACAATTTGCCTCGTTGATTACCCAAGCAGATGACAAATACGCAGTTCCTTCTAGACTATGTAGCCTAAATGCAGTCCTATATCCTGGGCCTCTGCCAACTGTTGTTGACTGTTTAAGTTTGACTTGTTAATGATATTTAAGTTCTAGTAATATATGGAGAAAGAAACCAGGCCCTACAAGATTGTGTTAATTAGAAACCTTACTATCTAGCATAAGGAAAATTAATGGGGATAATACTAGGTATGGAGTTATTCATGCTTGACCTAGCAAAGGGTATTTTGGCCTTGAATTAGCTAGGGAATATAGAGTAGGTAAAATAGCTTGTTATAGTACAATAAACATATTGCAGCTGCATACTACTAACTGTAAATGCATCCTGCAGGGATAGTTTCGAGCATTTTGGTAAGACACCTACAGAGCTACATACGCTTCCTACTGGATCCATGTGAGTTTAGATTAAAACTTGTTTAAATAACCAAGCAGTACTTGCAGGATATGTGGTTTAAAACCCTGAAGGAATGACTTCATCAAGTAGAAGAAGAGAGATCTTGAAAAGGAGTCATTCACTGCAGTAGCCTTGCCCTAGCACGATGACTTTACCACTCAAGCAAGTTGTCTGGCCCAGCCGAGGAGGTGCTGAGTTTGGGAAAGGCCACTGGCTGCCTGCAGATTCTGCTCTGTGAGAGTGTTTGCCTGGCTGACCACTGACAGCTGGGGCTGTACCCTTTTTCTCCTGCTGTTCCATCACTGATGTTCACCCTTCTTGATCAGAGCTTTGCTGAGGCACACTGGAGCTATTCTGTCTTTCACTATTGACATTTTGAGAATGCAACTGAGTGCATGTGAAGTGCTTGAAACTTCAAGCACTAATTGCTGAGTAATTAAAACTTTTATTACCGGGCAATTAAAACTCTAATTACTAAGTAGTTGGCAGAAATCCAATCCATAATGACGATGATTCATTTTTATCTCTTTTAAATGCCCCTTCAGTAGAAACAGCCCCAGACTACAGTGTACCTCTACATATGCAGATAGTTTACACCTCAAAAATTCCATGAGCCATGGAAAAGATTTCTGTCACATCTTGCTTCAGTGCTGTCATGCTCATTGTCATCACATCGATCACTTTTAGCTTTCAGTTCAAGAGCAGATTCCCATAATGGAGCTGACCAAAGAGTCATCAGATTCAGCCCATCACCACTCACCCAGAAAAGCCTCAGTGAAGGATTCACACAAAAAAGAATAACATATTATCAACTTGGTACTGACTTCCTTGCTGAATAACAGGTAACACCTCAGAAACAGCTGGGTTTTCCTACCCAGCTGTTCCCAGAATAAAATGGATTACGTTAGGAGATTCAAGGCACAAGAGCCTGAGCTGCTATATTGTAAGAAAGGACTTATCATGTGTATCAGAAGCATGCCATCCTCTGTAGGGACGAAGTCAGCACTGACTCCCTGATCTCATTATCTCATTCCCAAAACAAATCAAACTTTGTTACAGTTCTTAAAGACTCTACTCAGTAACTTTTTCAGAACTCATTTGTATTTGTCACTGACATCTGATTTTCCCAATCCATATTTTGTTTCAATCCCTCCTTTTCTCTCTCTTCCTGCACAGTAGTCAAATCCTACCACCATGCCCTCTGCAGTCCTCTCCATGAATTCATGAACTCCTCTGAGAGTTTTCTTCACTGCTGCTGCAGGAGTCCATCCTGTCTCCTAGGGCTCTGCTGACTCGACTCTTCTTCTCCTTAAGGACTACTTGGGTTTTTAAACAAAAGCTCCAGCTGTGTTTGCCAACTTGTTGACCTGCTTCTAACTGTTTAGCTCATGACAGTTTATAGAAATTTATTTACAACTTAAACCCAATGTCACATCTGAAGATTTATTTTAAAGGTAGCTTCAACTTTATTAAGAACTGTGCCAGAATTTTCTGTCCCTCATTAGCCACATGATAAACATTTGTGATCCTTTCCCAGGTTTTCCATGCAGTTTCACTGGTGAAGGTACAGAGGTTTAGTTTTGCTTTCCAGTTCACACTCCTTCTCATGATTTCACAGTTGCTTCCTGTGATGTCTTTGCTCAATAACTACAGAATACAGGTTCAGGAGTGCTCAGTTATTTGTGCATCATCAATGTCCTTTTTTTTCTCCTACAAAAAGGTATGAAGCCAAAAGCATGAATCAGGCCCTGTGCAGACCATTGCTACAAAGGACATATAGCTCCCCAGGGCTCCAGAACATGAACACAGATTAGCTGAGGTCATGACTCAATAGGAATTATTTTGATTGACTTCAGGGGCATTGAAAAGGGATATCCCATTGCTGCTGTGGGACATCTTCCATAAGAGACAGGAGGAGCAGAGGAACAGAAAGGACTTGTGGGCCAAAACTCCTGACTCCCTGTAAGAAAAGCAAAGGACAGTTTCCTGTTGGCACAGGGAAAGCCAATGGCCCAGTTGGAGTTCTATAAGCCAAATTCAGTCAGCAGGGTGCCAGTTGTGTCCTCTTGTGTTAGATAACAAAGGCCTGGCTCTAATGAACTCATGAAAATAATTTATTTGGGCATCATTGGCTTCCTGGGACCAGCCCCTTTTTTCTGGATGTGCAAGGCCAGGAGTAGTTGCAGAGGCAGCAACAGTTCCTGTTAGTGATGGACCTAAAAAGGAAAAGCTAGCTCTGAAACTCCTTAATGTGTTCTCCAGCAGTTGTAATAGGGATTAATAAGGCTCTGCAAAAGCATATCCTCTTAGACCACCACAACCATCTTTTTACTGCAAGCTCACAACCACTCCTCAGTAGTGAGAAACTTCCACAAGCCCAGCAGTACATCCAGCTTGATCCCTCACAGAAAAAGTTTAACTTTCTTGCTCAAAGATTTTGAAGTCAGGACTCCTAGACCTCAACAGAATGAAGTTAATGCATCCCAAAGTATAATGACAGCAATTTCTCCCCGTTTGGCTTTATCTTAATGGTAAAGCAGGGAATAAAAGTCTTTACTACAAAATAGTTGTATGCAAGTGCATTTGTGCATGGAAAAAAATATGCATACTTCCTCCTAAAGGAAAGGAAACGATGAAATATTATAGGTCATTGTTCATGAAGCATGGTACAGTATGTAAAACTTTTTTTCTAAATTCTATTGTTAGATTATTTTGTTCTAAATTCTACTATTAGTTATTGGCTTTTGTTTCGTTCTGTCCTATAACAAGCCCAGAGAAACAGATCATTTGAATTATACTCCAGTGGTGTGAGATTTTTCCTAGACTAATCATCAGATAGCTAGAAAAGCAAATAAAAAAAATCAGTGGCCATGTTCATCCATTTTTTTATGCTAGCTTCTGCAAGAGTCAACAAAGTCATTTCCTAGGCCAGATGCATCAGCTTGATGGTTATCAGCCTAGAATATAAACTGGTTCCCTTAGTGAGCTGAAAATTTTCCTGTGTCATGATATTTTTCTCTAACCTGCCTGGAATTTGTACTGCATGGATCTCAGCACAACCAGAGGCTCCTGGGTTGATAACCTGATAACAGATTTTCTCACTCACACTGACTTTTTGAAAGATGAAGAAAATTCTTCCAGATAAATTCAAGCATTTGCCAGAGCAAATGAACCCAGCCCTGTCCACAACATGATTGTATAGTCTGACACAGCAGCCACTATAATGCCATGCAAAGATGAGTGATCTAGGCTGTCTGACCCTGTTTCATTGCCAAGACTGCCAGGCAATTCCTAGAAGTCATTGTTGCTTTGGATCTTAGGGTAAATGCCTGAAATGCTCACAAGACATTTTTCTTTAACGTAGGAAAGCATTGTTTTGAACTCAGTCTCTGCATATCTTCTTGACCGTGTATTGCAGAAGAGGACATGAGTTTCAAAGCTTGCAAACTCTTGATAAAGGCTTTTTTGGCTTTGTGTTCCTCTTTGATCACATTGCTTATGAGGGTTTACAATCAGACTAGAAGTATATTTTATAAGTAAAGAGTTATTTCTCTCAGATGACTCTTTGGTCAGATGACTCTGAATCGTTCCATTGCTAGAGTAACAATTCACTAACCCAGTTTACTGTCTCAGGCTAACTGTGAAATACCTCTCTTTACCATACTGCAGTCAGTCAAAGTCACTAAATATTTTGCTACCCTAAGCAACCATCTGTTTTTAACTTGCAGTAGATCGTGGTACCAGAAGAATTGCTTCCTCCATGATGAAATGGTGTTGATCTATGAGGGGTGTATGGTGGGCAGTGAAAGTAGTAAGGTAAATCACAAAACCTGAAGTGTTAGTAAGTGATTAACAGATTTTATGCATAGTAATCCCATACTTCTCATCTTGCACTTGCCTCATCCCCAGAAGGATGTGTGTTCACTATCTACAAGGTGTTTTATACTTCCCTGGGCCAGCAATCACTGCCCGCTCAGAACCTGAGCTTTGACTGGACAGCCTTGCATAGAACACGCTCAGGAATAGGTCCTCTCTACTCAATGATGTTTTACTCTTCTGCTTCAAAACTGCTATGTTAGAAATGATTGGACACCTTGCCGTAACATGGGAGAAATGGAAAGAACAGGAAGCTGGAGGAAGAATAAGAGGAATAAACTAAGGAAAACACACATAAAAATCTAGAAAGACAAGGAGAAAACAGTGCAGTGCTATAGGCTAGCTTATGAAACTTGTGTTTGGAATTGCAGTTACTCACATAAATAGCTCCCATGACAACAAGTGCAATGCAAAGGCTTGTGCATTCCAACTTTAATACATTTAAATCTCCATTATTGGGAGATTATATCCCAATGCCCCTTAAGAGAACACAGCAGCGAGATGGAGAAGACATTTTAATTACAAACCAACATGAATTAGCACATTTTTAAAAGCAGCTACCAGGAGAATTTGCCTGGTTTTTCTTTCAGCTCCATGTTCTTGCTATCTTAACTTCTGAAACTGAAATTAATAGCAGCAATGGTCTCTCTTTATTCCTGCCTATTGGCTAAAAGTGAGAACAGATATTTGCTTCTCCTTTAGTTATAAAAAGACTGGTTAAAAGAAAAAAGATCCATCCTGAAAGTCTACGTTTTGTCAATAAGGATGTAGGAAATAGGTAGCCTTACAAAAGCTGGCAACAGGCAACACTGTTCTTAGAAAAAAGCCTTCACTGTTTAAAACAGAATTAATAACAGTTTGTATGCAATCCCTTGGTTCATCACATAATCTTTTTTTTTTTTCATTTACTAATGTATCTTGTTTTTAAGAAATAAAATACGGAAGTGTGCCTCTGTTTCACAAAATGGAACCCACTGCAACCTACACTTCTGTGCTTCATAAATGTTTTCAGATTTGTTAGATTATATTAACATGCAGCAGAATTTATATGCAAAAAATACAGTGGTGATGGCCTTTCTAGCTACTTGGCATGAGTAAGGAATGTAAAGATATATTAGAAAGACCAAAAAAACCCTTATGTTTACAGAAATGAATATTGCTGGAGAAGGAAATGGAGCATCTGAGCCTGTGTTTGTGAGAGGTGGAAGATATTTTTTTTTTTATGATTGAAGTAAAATGGTTTCAAAGATATGCCTAGCATCAACCAACTAAAATGGCTTGAGAATTTATTCCCTCAGATGGAATTTGCACTAGGCAGCATTTTCACGTGCTCTCAGTCTGGAGCAATGTATGCTGTGCTCTTTATTCTTCCCATGGTCATAAGGAGGGTGTCCCCACCTGGAATTATTTATGCTTACAAAAAATAAACGCAGTCAGCCAAGAGAGCCTTTAAAGTGTTGGAGTAAAGTTGCCGCAGAAAGCATGAAAAGGAAAAATGCACACAGAGAAACTGAAGGAAAGAAGTAAGCAAAATATGCTGTTATCCTTCAGTTTGCTGCCATATTAGCAAGAGTTCAGTATAGGCCATGGTGAGCAATATATGAGTGAAGGGCAGCAATAAAGAAAGGAAATATCAACTTTGTTCCACAGGTTTAACACAGAGGCAATAACCAATTTTGGTAACACAGGAAATTTCAGGTAGTGTTTGTAAATGAACGAGTGCTTTATATCCCTGCCTTCCTTGCAGAGTCATCCCTTCTTCCTTATCTGTGTTGCTCACAACAACCCTCATGCAAGGGGAAAATGCTAAGCAATCTTAATTAAATACATCTGAAAACGTTTATTAAAAATGAACAAGTGAAGGGGTATAATGATTATCCAATCTACTTCCATTTCTCTCAGGAAGGAAGGAAGGAAGGAAGGAAGGAAGGAAGGAAGGAAGGAAGGGAGGAAGG
>JANIJG010004943.1:0-33511 GCA_024611175.1 Megaceryle torquata | reverse complement strand
AAGGAAGGAAGGAAGGAAGGAAGGAAGGAAGGAAGGAAGGAAGGAAGGAAGGAAGGGAGGGAGGGAGGGAGGGGTGTGTGCTGGGGTTTCAGTGCTGAGCCATTGGGAAGGACTGTAGGAGCAGAGAGATGTGGATGACTCTCCTGTTGAACAATGGAGCAAGAGCATTGGAAATCAAAAGTCTACTTTGCAGGAAAAGACAGAGCTGCAGCAGCTCCAAGAGCTTTATGCAAATTCAGCAGGGAGCAGTATGAATTTTATTTCATTATCATGAATGACAGCTCAGATTCTTCAGTCCACGCATTAACAGTTGTCATTGACTAGTTCCACAGAATGTCTATTCAGAGAGTAGGAACAATGTTGTGCTTTATCTAAACAACCAATACTATCTACATTTAGGAGCAATTTTTGAAATTACCTTGCCTTTTTATCTAGGAGAATAGTAATGCCTTACTACATGCTAACAAGAGAATTAGGTTTCTGTCTCATTATATCTTCCAGTTCTGCCTTTTCAGAAAATATGCAGTAATGAAACACAATGCATTGGACCTGTTGAAATTCACACTGCATGAAATTCTGTGCAGGTTGCCAAACTGAAAAATTACACAGACATTTGTCTGTAAATTCTACAGTCACGATCTGCAGATTAAGAAAATTAATGAAGGTTTCTTGTTATTCTTGACTTAATTTTCCTGTGTTAATAAATCCTATGGGCACTGTCCCACTGAGATCCTAGAGCTGTTAGCTGAGTTGAAGAAAACCAGAAGAAATTATGGGGACCCTGGAATCAATTATTCATTTAATCCATCTGTGAATAGTTTCAACTAGCAAGTAAATTCAAGTGTTTGACAGTGGATCTAGAAACATTTATTGTACTGATAACAAACTATTTACTGTTTTGTTTGTGTATGAACTGCTCACCCTCACACATAGAGTAACACACATGCAAAATCACAAGCTATTCCTCAGACTCACTAAGTATCAATATCACAGCTCAAAGCTGCAAAATAAACATGATACTGACCATTTTTTCTCCCTCAGATTAGAAAGAACCAGAGTTGTCTTCCTCTTTCTTTCAAATTCCCATCTGAGTTGAAATAATTTTTTAGGAGGAGAATACTGAAATCTCAGTTTTCTGCTTCCTTTGCTCTGGGATTTCAGTTCTTCTTCAAAACCAAGACAATCCCAGCTGCTTTTCCAGCTGTTTGTTTAGCTCCAAATGTCAGTGCACCTGCTACTGGTTTTCTTAATGTCATGAATATGTGTTGCATGGAGGAAGTGTATAAATCAGCCTGGCATAATGAACAAAAAGCAGGGGGTTGGTGGTCCTTTTTTGGAGGAAATAAGTTATTTCTGGAGACAATGCTTTTCAAAACATATGTTTTCTAGTTTTTGATGTTAAAGACAAGATGTCTGAGAAAGTAACTCTGAGCTGAGTTTGAGGTGTGTTTCTGAACAGGGTCCGCACAGCCGTTTTGACACCTGTGCAGAAAGAAGACGAAGGGTGAGAAGCTGTGGTGCGTCCCTGGGTAAGAGACAGGAGAACCACATGTCTCTCCTGGGGCAGTGAGTGCGAGTCACCATGAGAAGGCATCTATTCTGTCAAGTTCACACCTGCATGACTGTTTGGGACCTGTTATATTAATTTTTGCACCTGCATGAGATAATTGAAAAAAATAATGGAGCTCAAATATAATAATCCACAAAATCTAATCAGTGGATTTCAATGTGTGCAGATGCAATGGTGGGCCAAGACAGTCTTTGTAATATTGCCAGAAACATAGCAAAGAAATCTGAAGGATGAATGCAAAATGGATTATTTTTATAGCTGCCTTCCTCATTCCACAAACACACATATGGGATTTCCATTTTACAAAGCTGTCATTTTTCCACTGTTGCTTGTTATTTCATGCTCTCCTAAAATCTGACTATTCCTAGATCTTTCAGGTTTCACACTCTGCCAAAATAAAGCTGACACTGACATACAACTGTAATCACCATTAAATACAGAAAGCCCTGCCAGAACCTTGAGTATTGCAAATTGCTCAAGATGTCTGGACACCGTGGACCAGGTCCTCAGATGACCTGAGCTGGCATCACCAGCCCTGTGATGCTGCTCTGTGAGAAGCCAGGTCATAGAGAGCTCTGTGCTGTGAAAGGCACTCTTGGGATCGGAGGGAAGAGAAGAAGGTTAGATTCAGGCTTACAGAAATCTTATAGCCAACAAAGTATCCCAAATATCTTGTTTTCTGAGGAGCAGGACCTGAAGGGTGCAAAATGCTGACAGTTGCTTGTGAAACTGAGTGAAATTCAAAACTTAAGATCTTTTCTCTGCCGTAGTGCCTGCCCCTACTGATGCCATCTCTCAATGGCTGTCAGCCAACTTGTCCCATTTATTTGATTCAGTGCTGTTCTTTCTTACCATATGTTCTCATCTTCTGGAGTATTTTGAGCTGAACGTGTAAAACAGCTTTTAGCTTACAGAAAAATAGTCTAAGTAAATGTTTAAGGAAAATATGTAAATGACCACACGCTCTAAACTTAGGAAGAATAAATTTGGAGAAAGGGAGGAAAATGATTTCCAGTGAAAACTTCTACCATGTTGATGACTGGAAATGGGAGTTTATTCTTTAACTCCTCTGTGCATGGGGACTGGTAAAGGCAACATTATTACTGTGGAGAAACACTTTAGACAAGCTGCTGTGATATTCACATTGTAAATTTCAACCTTTCTTTTCCTAGATTTGGTCTTTCTTCTTACTAATTCAAACTCTGAAGCTTGCAGAATGAAATGTGCTTAGAAAAGCTTTTACTCAGCATGTATACACTCTGTGGGTTGTCATTATAGGCTACTAATGAAAAAGAAAACTTTTGGTCTGTCTGCAAACTGTGTCTTGTGCCTAAAGAAGCACTTCTTGCAAAAAATAGACTTCTTTGTGTCATAATTGTGCACAACAGCTCTTCCTCAGCTTGGTAGTGATGATGATCTCCCAGATAAGCTTATAGAGGCCATCTGATTACGAACATGTTGTTGCTATTCATCTTACATCATCTTCATATTGCTTCATTTTGTTATATTAGGGGAGTTTTATTACTAGTCCTTGGCCTATAGGTAAGCAATAAACATCGTCTAAGATACTGGAGCACACTAACACAACAAGCTAACTATAAGGGTAGACTGACGTTTAGCATGGGCACAAAATAAGACAGGGTCTGCTTCTCCCCTTATTTATACTTCTAAATTCTATCCCCAGTAATCTTTAAGTTCTGTTTTTATCTCTGAGCCATCCACAAACATTAAGGATAAAGAAGAGTGCAAACTGGCTTGTCATGGCTGAGCTCCTTGGACATGCTGGGTTAACAACCATTACCCATTGCATTGGGTTACAGAGAGAGACTAGTGCGAGTGCTGCAGTTTGTTGGGAAAGGGAGTCTCAGAAGGTCATTTATAACTTTGTTTAAATAATGCATGTGTTACTTTGTCAATGAAAGCCCCTGTAAGGATACGCACTAGGTTTTGAAAACAGGTAAGACACAGCAATATGTTCAAGTAGCTGCTCCTGGCTGAATTGCAGTGAGAAAGGCTAGTGCTTTTTTCCACCTCAGTGGGCAGACATTCTGGGAGTGTGGAGGTTCAGCCTCAGGTTTAGCAGCTTTCATATACAGAGGCATCGGGGGAGATACATTTGCTTCTTTGACAGTCTATGTTTCTATGTCTTGTTTGGCAGTGTGAATTCAACCAGAAGTGTTACAACTTTGGAGGCACATGATAGATGGGCCTGAAAGGCCAGCTGGACATGATACACACTTCCACCTTTTATCATGTAAATAAAAAGGAGGGGTATAGAATGTTTAAAACATATGATGAGTTGGTTACATTTACTTCATTGAATTTGTGCAAGTAGAAGCTGAGCTCTTTGCCTTGATGGTGATATTTTGCTTAAGAGTCCCCATATGTTCCTTTGGAGGATATACGTGCACACACTGTTCAGCTTTGGAGTTCACCTCAGCTGGACCACACTGGCTGTGAGCAGCATGCACAGATATTAAGGCTGACATAACTGGATGTGTGCTGGATTGATGGTCTGTGGCACATGCACTTAGTCATTCAGTGTTTGAAGGGCATCCAGAAATTTCCAGCAAACATCCAACAGCCTGCTCCCTAAATACAATTTCTGGCTAGAAAAGGAGTGTCTTTCTAGGGAAATACAATTTCTTATGGTATCCCTCACACTTAGCTATTTACCAGGCAGACTCTTTAAAGACATACTTCTTCATCAGCTGGAACCCACAGCATTCCCCCACTGTGAACATGAGAAATACAGCACCATGGCAAGATGAGGTCCAATCTGTGTGATTGCCAGCTTGTGACTGCCTCATCTTTCTCTGTCCCATTGCTAAACATGTAAATCTCAGCACTCAGTGCTCCCAGATGTTTCCCTCCATGCACAGTATGCAGCATTGCCCACACCTCAGCCGAGTGGCTACTGTCTTCTCTCTGTGCAGAACAGCTGCTTTTAGGGAGAGATGGGGCACAGTGAGAAACAAGGACCTAGTACAGGACCTGTGCAGGAAGGCACAGCTGAAAACCCTGGGCCAGAAACCAGGTTTTAGCTCTTCCTGATGGTTGAAGACACCCGGTATCTGTAGTCCAATCATTAAAACTGGGATCCTATGAGCTGATCTCAGACACTGTGCTGCTTATTCATTTCACTCTGGCTTTTCTCAAGCACCCTGTGTAGAAGCAGGGCCATGTCATCCTCCTCCTTCTGATAGAGAGCTCAGTACGGCAGTCACACGCTGCCCTTTGCCACGTGAGCCAAACAGCCCGATTGTATCTGATCCCTCTTATGGGACACCCCAGTGTGGAAAAATCTTTGGGTACTTTTCTATCCTTATATCTTTGT
Organism: Megaceryle torquata; assembly: GCA_024611175.1. Taxonomy (NCBI): domain Eukaryota; kingdom Metazoa; phylum Chordata; class Aves; order Coraciiformes; family Cerylidae; genus Megaceryle; species Megaceryle torquata. Next base: position 28,604 of record JANIJG010004943.1, on the reverse strand, counting down.
GAGGACCTAACTGAGCTTTAGATTTGCTAAGTAAAATCAAGGTAGGTCAGTCCCTTTGATGCCTGTTTAACCCTGGTGGTAGAAAGCAACAAAACAAGCAATCTATATGTTTTTATGATTAGACTTACTACCTTACAAATCCTTCTGCCAAATTAGCATAGCAATCCAGAAAAACAGAAGTTTCTATGACTGACAAATGGTTTCACTTAACATGTGCTGTACTATATTAAGATATCTACAAACAGTGTTTAACTGGAAATGCAGTTTGTTTCAGTGCCAAGCCATAAACAACTTCAGTAAATAAAAAGGAGGCATATCTTAAATTTATTTTATTTTAGGAGGGTGATTAAGACATGAACAGTTCCCTCAGACATAAATCTCTGTTTAATAAATAAATTCAATCAACAGTTACTTTGTGTTTATTCAGAGCTAGGCATAAACTAAAACATAGTAACATAACTGTGAGTGTTATGAAAACCATGGAGGAAACTGCGAATTTGCAGAACTTGATCCATTCCTCCAGACTTTGATAAGGGGAAACAGGGATTTATGCAGCTGTGACACAGTTACCATGACTGGTGTTAATGGGAAATGCTGTAGCTGCATAGCTCTATAAAAAAACAAGTTTCTTGCAGATTCCATATAATAAAACAGGTTGTTTCTTGGGCAGTGATAAGAGTCTTTCTTCATACCTACATAGGTTAGAAAGCTCAAAGGGAGGCCAAAAAAAAAAAAAAAAAACAAAACAAACAAACAAAAAAAAAACCAAAAAAAAAACCAAAAAAAAAAAAACAAACAAAAAAAAACCAAAAAAAGGGAGATTGCTGATTCTGCAGCAGTAACTTTAACTTTTATACTATGACAGGTGGTGAATTATCAAGACTAGTGTATCTTAACAGCCTCGTGCACTGAAAGACTGGTGGGGACCAGAAACAATCACAGGCACTGCTTACATGAGGAAAAGGCAGTGCCATCTCCAGAAAAAAAGCAACCATCCCATGAGCCTGGGTGAGATGAAGACCACCTGATGGACATCTTCTGAAGGGTGAGTTCAAATGGGGATGCATACCATGCTGACAAGGGTGTGAATGCTTACCCTAATCTTAAATGTATGTGTACTTAATCTTTCCCATCCACATTTGTCACATTTTTTGTCTCCACACTTATCCTTTCTCTTACTGTTTTCCTCTCATTCATACTACTTCCTTCCATTTTCCATTTTTACCTCCAGCTTTTTCTCTATTCTTTCTCAGCGTCTCTGCCTTTTGCTTTTGCTTCCCTCCTTGTGGTTCAGATAAGCCCTGCCAGATTGGAAAGTCTGTATTCTTTCCAAGACAGAGACGAGATTAGAAGCACTGGCTCCATATGAGGCATGCCAACACCTACCAAATAGATGGAGACAGTGATATCCTGATGTTCTGGCTCACAGCAAATATCCACATCCAGCACAATGTAGTTTACTCTCTTCACAATTGGCAAAACCTGACCAAAATGTTCTGCTCCCCAAGTGCCATGCAAGGGGGTGGAGAAGTTATGCAGTCATAGCAGAAGACCTTATGCATTTGAGTTTCCAGCACAAGCCTGTAGTACAACATCGCTCTTCCACTGCCCCATTTCCTCCGAAATAACCTCTGAGCTTTGAACAACTTATTTTTCCCTTTCTCAGCAACATTCTTTCAGCTACCCACCTGGCTCCTCCTTGAGCAGGGAGAGAGTCAGTGAGTTTGGAGCCTAGCTCCTGGCTAGTGACCTGTTTCCCTGCGGCTGGGGAGGAATTTCCAGAGGATGAGTGGTATGCGTGCCGATCTCAGGGGAACAGAGGAGCTGCCAAACCCAACCAGCAAATTGGGCCAGGAAAGGCCCCACATACGCTTTCACCAGAGGAAAGGAATGTTTGTGGAATATTGGAGGTTTATTTAACTCCACTTCTCTCCTCCTTACATTCTTCTTATTCTCAAGCCCAGCACTGAGCTCGACCTGCCACACACACCATGATAGTGAGACAAGAAGAGCCAGTTATTACTGCAGCCTGGAGCATTTCAGGGGGGATAAAAAAAAGAGTTGCCAGCTAAGAGTTAGCCATTAAGTAGGCAAGGGAGCCCAGTGACTTGTCTTGCAGACTTGGGCTAGTTTAATGTCTCTGTATTAGCAAATGTGCTGTGGGGAATTTATCACAAAGCTGCCTCAGCAGCAGCAAAGTAAAACAGGATTTCAGGGTAATGAGAGACACAGGGATAATAGAAGCACACAGGATCCCTTCCTCTGCTTTCTTCCAGTAGGAGAAAAAAAACTCATAGGTGACTGTCCTCTTGGGGACTTCTGTCTGTCTCCCCAAAAGTGTTATTTGCAGCTTATCCTCAAATTGCTTTTTTTTTTTTTTCTTTCTGTGATGCTTTGATACATTTCTGCTGCTGCTGCCCACCACCAACTACCCATGTAGCTGACTTGCACAAGCTTCACCCATGCGTGTCAATTTGCTGAAAAACACTTTAACCAACAACTAATGCATTTGGACTGGCAGCTTTTGATGATCATGGTTACTACAGGAAACCAAATTCCAGACAATGCTTGAGATTGTGGCTTCACTCCTGACAGTGGCAAAACTCCATTGAATTCAGTGGTGCTGGTTTGTACATTTCAGTGGTTTTAAAATTAAAGCAAGGGGCAGACTTGTTTGCCCACTCCAAAGCAAGACACTCACACAGCTCCCTATTGTTTTTTTTCTGCTGTAGCCAGGTCCATGAATTCAGCTAGATTCTTTGCATCTTGGATGGACTCAGCTCACTTCAGCAGAGTCACCTGGGTGCAGAGAGATCCTGCATGGTCTTGCAGAGTCCTGGTTCAAGGTGGGTGCAGGTTTCATGTGGACAAGCACCAATATTATCACCAGCTCCCTAAGATGGACCTATGAGTCCTGCCCTGTTTTGAACTCAAGCACAGGCACTATGAAGTTAATTACTCCACCAGTCAGCACTTTACCTCAGCAATTTACATCTTGCCTGTCACTATCCAAGTAATCAGAGCCTCTGGAGCCTGGTGATGTTCATTAAGACCTGCTGACTTTCCTTTCAATGACATTGTACTGTTCAGTGTTTCTGACAGGACTTCTTTCTGCCTGAGAAGTCTTTATGCTCCTGCTCAATCTGGCATAATCTACCCCAAGAAAACAAGAAAAGTGCTTTATGCTTCAGAAACAGAATAAATAAAAAATCAACCCTATTAGCAACACACAGGACTACATGCACACAGTCATGCTGAAGAGATCTAGGACCAGTGATTTGATTAGTCTGTGCCTCACAATGAAAAAGGATGCTAATGTTTCCTCCCCTTAACTACACTGGTTCTTTGGAGAAGGAACTTTTTTCTTTTTGCTCAATGCCAGGTACCAGTGGAGTCTCTGGGCCAAACGCTCTATTGTAAGATAATCAGGAGAGGACTCAGAATGCTCTGCAGTCTTTGCATATGTACATGAGTTATTTCATATATAACAGAGCTGCTTTGCTTGTGAAAGGGAATGTTGGCTTAACAGCATGTACTAAGAGCAGTAAGGCAGTTGTTAAAGGTAAGGTGAAGGGAGCTATTTCCCTGGGAAAGTGCAAAGAGGGATTTGAATGGCAGGAAGTTCTTCAGAGACTAATATTGGTTGGGACATGAGGACCCGTGTATAAACTGATCCTCATCCCATGACAATTCTATACCTAGGACTGAGGCAAATAGATGGGACACTACAGCATGCAGGCATCCTAAAAAAAAATAACCAAAGTGGCAGCAAATATCTTACTGACTTGCCAGTCTTCAATACTGGGATGGAACTGGGATCACCGAGAAGATTCTACTGGTGCTGCTTTCAGCTCATATTTCTCACTTAGTCTAGCACTATCAAAGAGAAAACATTTACCTCAGATGTCTTCCTCTTGTTGCTTACCCGGATTTCCTCAAAATTGTTTAGGTTCTTTGTCTCTTTAACTTTTGATTCTGTCAACCAGCTATGACTGTATGACCTGTAAGCTTTAGACATTTTTTGGGTGCTTTCTGTGGTGAAAAGAGCCTCAGAATCACTTAGATCCTTTCTTGCTAACAGTGTGACTGCTTTTATAGAGTACAATACCTATCTGTGATCTAAACTAAAATGTGGAAGTTTCTATTATCTATCCTCCCTCTGATTTTATCACAGTTTAGCATCATTGCCTAGAAGAGATTAGAAACTGATTTTTTTAAAGCATCCTTTCTGTGTCTTTCAGTTTCAGGTATCCACTGTGAATTCTGATTCAGTGATCATCCTCTTTGCGGGTTAAATTAATTGAGGCTGCCCCTAAAGGACAATTTAGAGAATCAGGACATGCTAGAAAGGATTTTGATTACAGTCTCAACCATACCCCATTGGCTATTTATCCTACACAAGCTAAATCCATTCAGAGGCTGTTATATTCTAGATACCTTTTAGAACACCAAGCAGCTTTCGCAGGTACTTTTAACTAATCCCATTTCAGCCCCTTCTTCAGTCCTCTCTCTGCTCTTCCTGCAGTAGCATTTTGTTTAGTAGTTTCAGACTGCCACCAGAGATGATGCCCCAGGGATCTGCCACAAGGAACGTGAGGGCCACATCTGTGCCACACAGCAAAGCACAGGGCAGGGATGTCAGAGACAGAAGCAGTATGAACCTCTTAGTGTGGCAGTGGATCCCTGTTGAAAGGTAGAGCTCATTTGCTTGGACACATGCCATGCACATGACTATCACCATGCTATGACACCAGCTAGAGTCCCTGCACTGCCCTGTGATGTGCAAGCTAGGAAGTTCGCCTCAGCCCTGAGTCTGTAATCTCTGCTTCACACACCATTGTGCCATGCAGGTGTCCTACTTGTCTCCATGGTTCATTAATTCTCAAATATTTTCCAGACCTGTCTGAAACTTTTTTTTTTTTTGGTCTTTTCGTTCTTCTAATTTCTTAAAGGGCAGAAGGTATTCTTCTAATGCCTCCTTCCTACTACTTACAGCACAGGACAATTTTGGTTTTAAGATCTATTTTTAGGTCTATGACATACTTCCATACTCATCTCATATATGGCTCTTTGCAAAGGAATTCAGGAAGTAAAAGCATAGGTATACAAATTGTTTTCTTCAGGTCATCCTGCTGCAAATCTAATTTCTCTGAATTGTAATCCTAGACTGCCCTTCAGGCAGTGCCTCCCACTCTCTACAGGTACAGTTGTGATACTTGGTGTAGTAATAATTTACATCAGGGAAATAAACCCCAGGACCAGGAGACTCCAAACTACATATATGTGTTCCCAGGAACTGATACAGACTTACAGAACAGACTCAGCGTAGGTGGGAAAACCTCTGCAGCAGATCAATGTAGCCTTTTGCAGCTCCAGTGAATCACAGGAATAGGTCCAACAAGCAGTTTCAAGTGACCACATGGGAGCCAGAGAAAAGGGAAACATTGCATTTTGTCCATAAGAAGAAACATCGTTTACATAACCAGGCTTAGAGAGACTTGGCTCTGTTTCATAGCATTTCATATCTTTCATTGTTTTATATATGAACTACGTATTTCAAGAGTTGGAAAACAATGGCTTTATAGAAATTAAAGGAACTTAAATAGATGCTGTATTCTTGAAAGTTCATGTAGCCAGTCCATCTGGTGCAATTTCTTTCTACTCTTGGACCAGACCCCTGGAAACCTCAGAATGTCCTAAAAAAGCCAAGGCCTACTGGTCATATATGTGTATATGAGTTTGACTACTTGTGTTGTAATCACATGCTGTATTCAGGGCACATTGCCTTTGCTTGTGCTGTCCAAACCAAAAATGTGAAATAAGTGTTACTGTCAGTGATGGAATCTCAGAATTTGCTTAAGAAGGTAGTGCCTAGCTGTAAGGATGCAGTATGAGATGGATGAGAAGAGAGACAAAGTCAAAAGGTGCGGGGATGCACTTGTCCTTTGTCCACACAGCAAGATCCCCAGCAACCTGGTATGTAGAAAAGGATTATAGAGTATAGGTTATGTTAAACACTCTTATAAAAGGACCGACTGGCTTTCTAGCAACAGCAGTTTCTCTTTCTCTTCTACACGGTCCTCTCTCTGCTGGCACTGGGGAGCTACCAGCCTGTTGTAGCTAAGCCCACAAGCAGAAGCAGCCTGCAAAAGTTGCTCATGTAGCAGCTGCTCCATCAAACTCCATCAAACTCCTCAACTCAGCTGCCACAACACTAGAGCAGATACTAGAAATCTGCAATGTTGTGGGGAAATCAAGGATGATGGGCCTTCTGTCTTCCAAGTAATTCCTTCTGCAGAAAGCCTCTAAGGAGAACAAACTGTTCCCACGGTGTTATGGAACAACCATTTGACTTTCACCAGTCACTAGACACTGGGTACAAAAATAATGCATTTGGACCAGATAGATCTGCATAAGACTGTACTACTGCATTTAAGGTCTGGAAGGCACAGAACAGCCATTCCACAAAAGCATGAAACCTCAATATTAATACAGCTAATACATCCTTTTCTCACTGATGGCTGAAAAGAGTTTTACTTTCTTATTTTGTGTCTGAACATCTCCTTTTCCAGCCTACACTAAGGGGCAAACTGACTACTGCAGCTGCTTCTCCACTGTCCAAGAAGTCACAACCACAAGAAATCATACTGCATCTTCACTCCCTGAGCAACCATGCAGCAAACATGTTACTGTTTGTGTGCCATTTATTTGAATCAGGAAGCCCTTATAGCAAATAAACGACATCCAGCTGAGATTAAATGTACTAGTAAGATTTGCCTTCAGGTTTCTCCTCAGGCAGCAGGCAATTTTTCTGATACAGATCTGAACCTAACAACTTCTCTTCAATAAATTTGTACTCATCAGAGCAGTTTGATGAAAGCAACTGGGTGTCGAGCAGTGACACTCTCTCACATAATAACAATGGCACATTATTATTTGTTTATTTTTATTGTCAAAGAACAGGATTTGTTCCTTGGTTTCTCCAGCAAAAATATCTCTGAAGATCTGGAATTCTTATTTGGGACCTTCATAAATTAATACGTCTTCACCTTTACCATATCACTCAGTAGAGACCCAATATTACCTTTTCTCCCTGGACAGGTGCTTCACAAAATCTGAGAGAGCAATACCATACAGCTAACCCTTCAAGAGCCTCAAGGAATCCTAAATGATGACAAGAAAAAAATTTCATCACCACTCAGGATCTTTTCTTTATTATTCTGAACGCATCCATCCTAGGGACCAAGCTTTGACTGTGACTTCTGGACCAATGTCCACAGCTGGATCTAGGCAGGCTGAGGACTGTGTGAGATTTTTAATGCAAATGGTTGAAGGAGTTAAAAAAAAAAAAAAAAAGTGCTTTGCTTTTTATTGTTTTTTTGTTTGGTTGGTTTTTGGTTTTTTCTCCCATTCATTGATACTTGTAAAAGCAAAGGCAGAAAGGAGTTGTAAATCTGGAATTCCCCTTTCCCAGTCAGCACAAGTGTGCTCATCTTTCCTCATGCCTGACATTTTAAAAAAAAAAAAAAAAGCTTAAATACTTGGTGACCTGGGCTTCTAAGGCTGCTCCAGTGTGCAATATCCAGTAGTGAAAAAAAAAAACAAAACAAACGAAACAGAAAAAGCTAAACCTTGTTTTATCTGATATTGACTATTTCTATTGCAAGGAACAACTGTTGGTAATTAAATCAGGACCACTTGTCCTACTGTTTTGTAAACAGTCTGGACTACCAGTTAACATAGAGATGCAGATCTGTCTTTCATTTCCATCAGACCAGATGCTGATCTGTTCTTGCTTTGCCATTGCAAAACTCAGTTCAGGAATTGGATAAGGCTTAAATGACTGAGGTTTAACCCAAACAAAATTCAGTTGCTCTTTGTGGAGGGAGGGAGTAACCCTGAGTGTGCAGAATGGGGTGTTGTGCCTTGGTACTCAAATATCCTCTTAGGTTTCTAAGCAATTAAAAACTTGGAACTGTGCTTTGACCCTCTAGATACTGCAGATTAGAATGGGATTGGTTGGCTGATAAAAATATAGTTTAGGAGAATGCAGGTTCTCTGAAGTAGTTATTGTTGAATAGTCATACCCCTAAAATGTATTTGGAGCTGAATAATCTTAGCAGCTGTGGAGAAGAAATTTGTTTCTCCTTAACAGATGTCTGTATACAATTTTTGTGAGAACTGAACTCCTTATCACAACAAGGAAAGAATCTTCTTTTCCCTCTGGTCTCCAAAAACAGGCTCTAGAACTTCCAGCTTAAAACCAATCTGCTTTTCCAAAAGGCACAAGAAAGTTCTGATGTTTTTCTTTAAATATTCAAGCTAATTAAAATTGGACTGTAATAGTTGCATGGATTCCATTTAGAGATGTGTTTTTGTTGTTGTTGTTTAATTAAAATAAATGCGTTAGCAAAAAAATAAAGAACATCCACAAATCGCATAGTGATTATTCCTTTCTTTTTGGCCTTTTTTTTCCATTTCATAGGTAAGGTAACCTCATTCTTACATAAAGTAGGGTTGTTTTTTTCACATATGCAGATCTAGTTCTGATTTCCTCACATTTTTAAATGTCATCCCTGGAAGGACATACTCTTATCTACAGAATTAAGGGACATTTAGTGTCATTGTCTCTATTATACAGTAAGAGAAAAGTAAGGTGTATGCAGGTATAATGATCCATCCACTATCATCCAAGAGCCTGGTGGAAAAGCTGGGGAGAGAACCTGTCATTCTGAGTCCCAGTCTCTCTGTCAGAGAGCCCTCAGTAATGGTAGGGAACAATAAAGCACTCATACAGCCTGGGCAGAATTGCATAGCTCTTCATTGCTTCATTCAGCCCTTACCTTCCATACAAAATCAAAACCAAACCCAAATATCAGACTAGAAATGAGCTAGCTATAATGAGGAAGACATGAGAGATTGGGGTGGGGAGGAGGGCATCTGAATATTTGATTTTTTTATCGGACTCTGATTCCTTTAAATACCTGTGCATTTCAATTTCAGAACCAAAGAAATCTTTTGGGAGGTGTTTCCTTTCTCCACTTCCAGCAGCCACTGAACCCATGCCAAATACCAGAAGAGAGAATAAAACAGAAAAGGCAAAGTACATCATCACTAGCTTTTAAGCGAGCATCTCCTATGCTATGCAATAGTCCCAAGCCAATTCTTATTTTACTGTCACACACACGAATACAAATATGTCACAAATATGTGACAGATATATATTGTCATATTGTCAGAAGCCTGATAACATCAGTTTTCTCTGTGTTCTGTGTACTCGTCTGTCAGGGTAGGGTTGTAAGCTCTCCTAGACACGTGGCGCAGTCCAGGCGTTGCTGCGTTTGCTGTTACCGGGTATCTGCCTGGTAGAGCAGAAGATTATGCCACCTGTGACTGTAAAGGACTTTGCTTTAAGGTTTCATGACCTGTAATTTTTGTTAATGCTGGAGAAAAAGGAGGAGAGGGAAGGGGAAAAGTGAGAATGTAATTTAGTTTTGTTTCTTTTGTTTATTTGGGTTGTTTTGTTTTGTTTTGTTTTGTTTAGGGGTTTTGGTTTGTTTTTTTACAGTTGCAGTTTTGCCTTTATGCACATGTGTATTTTTCTATTAGTCTATATAATTATTTAGCTAGCCTCCTGTTTAATGGAGAAAAAGAATTCCAAAGTTGAGAGGAACAGTCTGTATATATATACACATATATGTATAACGGAATATAATTTCAGACCACATTTACAAACTCAAAAGTTTTCTCTTAAATAGTTTTTCATGTTTAAATCTTACCTCTGCTCCATCTGTAGGTCACAGTGGCATGAACACTGTAATAGAACAGCAGCAGCAGCAAAGTCTTCCAAAGCATCCTTCTCTTTAAAATAAGTATGTCTAGCTGTATGTTGGCTTTTCAACTTCCTACCTCCCTTCTTTTCAGGAATAAATAAGTGGCTTTTCCTCTCCCCCTCCCCCTTTGAAGGAGAACCTGTCTCTTCTTCTGAGTACAGCTGAAGCCAGTGTGCAGCTCCTCTCCCAAACCAAGTCTCCTCGGGATCAGGAAACTTACTTTCACAGACAGACTTTGTTTTTATCCACATCTGGAATGACTCATGGTGCATGTGAGTTTGCTGGCAGCTGTGTGAATAAATATCATTACATTTTTGTAGTTGAGTTTCATTTTATATGGGCCACTTGGAGTTTATTTTTGTCCAATAAACAGCCACAAGTAACAATTAAGATCCACTCTTGAATCCTTGCTCTGTAGCTACTCTTCTGTAATTCAGTGGGCTATATGCTAACCCTTGTCTAAGGTGAAAACCACCTCTAGAATGATGTACAGTTGCCTTTGGACACTTAAATCGGGGAGTGGGGCAAGTGCTCTACAAGAACATTTTGCTACTGTGATTCATATAATCACTCCTTTATTAAGAACTTATAATGCCACATTTAGACTTCAGTTCTTCAAGATAAGTCTTGGCTTTTTCCTCTGTTTGGCCAGTGCAGAGAATGGGAAGGTCCAAATCCTTAACTGCCTCTCTTCAACAGTACATGGGAAACACTAAGCAAACCCGAATACAATCTACAGTAGCCAGGCTGAATGTGGAGAGGAGATGATGAACAAAAGGCTACTGATAGACACCTCCTCACTGACACCGGCCCCAGGAAAAACAATACGGGAAGCATTTATCCCAGAATGACCCAGCATGGAGAAACCTGCAGGTATATTCTCTCCTTGGCACAGCTTCAGCAGCAGCATCAGAACAGGGCTGGGGACCACTGAGTGGTGCTTTGTGGGAATACAGCACTGGAATAACAGCAGATTGCTGTGTGTTAGAACAGACTGATGAAAAATAGGAAAACAATGAGAATTTAGAAGAATCAAGGGATATGGGATACTCCACTCGGTGCCTCGAAGTGATGAGTCTAACGCTCTTCTTTTATAGGTGAGTGTAAGCCAGGAATAAATCCACAGACATGCATGAATTTACACTGGTATAAAACTGGCACATAAGAAAGGAGACTCCAGCTCAGAAGGTATAAATAGAAGAATTAAGGGAAAGGATCAAGAACTGGAATGACAGAGGGTATTGTGGCTTAGGATTAATGAATGCTGGCAGAAAGGCATGGAGAAAACCTGTTCAGCTCCTGTATGCCTCATGCCAATGTCTGGCCTTAGCTTCAGTGCCCTCATTCTTCTCTCTCCCAGCTTCAAGTAACACCAGCTGTAAAGGAAGGAGGGTCAAGTAAGGTTGTCTTGCTTAAGGCGTCTCCACTGCTTTTCCTACATGTACAGATTTTCCTATGCTCAGACTGCCTCAGGTCACTCCCACATAACAGCACATGAATGTAACCCAGTATTTTACATGCCAAGGGGATGATAAAATGTATATAATTCAAGCAGAGGGTGGCTAACTAATTCTCTTTTTATTTACTCTTCTTGTTACCATAGCATATTAGGGATGGGTCTGAATGCAAGGTTGAAGCTAGGAGTGGGCTGACTCATATGTACCTGTCTGGAGATTATGGAGCTGAAGTAAACTGGTTTTAGAGTCCCTAGAGAGGGAGAAAGAGAAAGAGGGATGCCACAAGCAGATGATTATTCCTACTTAGTGCAGGTAAGTTACTCAGAACAGGATGAGTTGCTCCCTGGAGTAGGTGGATCCAGTTATCAGCATAGCCAGTTCTGAGATTATGTGAATCAAGATGATTTGCATCAAGAAAGTGCAAGTTGCATTATAAAAGAGGATAATGATGTGTCAACCACTAAGGAAAAAAACCACTATGGTATAACTCCTTCAAAGAGTAGGAAGGGCTTGAGGAAGTACACTTAAAGTCAGTGAAACACCTTAGCGAAAACCTTCTAGCAAGCAAAAACCATGGGTATTCATTAACTTAACTGGATCGGCCCAGCTACCCTGGTACGATGATCTTAATATCAGCAGGATCTGTGACCATGATGTCTCAAAGTCAGGTTGACAAGGGAGAAGCAGCACTTAGGATGTGCATTGTGGGCTTGAGAAATGAAAGAAAATTACAAGAAAACTCATTTGAGATGCTGTATCATTTCATTGTTCACATCTAATGGAATAACATCTGATAAGAGAGGATGATGGAAGCCAGACAGGCTCCATGCCCCTCTAAGCCAGAATCAGATCCGTTTGGAAAAAAAATCCCTGCAGGATAGCTCTGCCTCCTGTCTGCAAGCCACAGGACACTTCTTCTGCTCATTCACTGTCACTGCTTTATATGTCAAGCCTAGAATGGGAGAAAGGAACTCTAATCTTAACCCTCCACTTCCTGACTTTGGAGTAAGCACCCTAGGAGCAACAGAGGAGGAGCATCTGAGAGAGACAGAAGAGATGTGTGATAAGACTGGCATACAGGTCAAAGGGATATGAGGGTATGAAATTATTTCTGATCCCTCTTCTATCAGACCTAGCAGATGTTGCTCAGAAGCTACATTATACATGATTTTTTTATTATTACTTATTACTCCTTAATCTGAGTCTGGCTACAGAATCCTCTCTAGCAGCCTTTTCCTTATCTGATCTCAAATACACTCTCCCGATCTGTGGTTCAAAGCCCCACCGTGTAGCCTTCAGACATTCCAGCTTTGACTGCCTCTCTGTATATACCACATCTGTACATTATATTTAAATTTAGGACAGTGAATGAGGCACTCATATCTGTTTTCTTACAGGAAATGCAGCTGTAAATGTAATAGGTCTATGTAAAGTAAAGAATGTTCTCTGTATGGCATGTCCTCAAGAAGTGTAAATGCCCCTTTTCCCCCTTATACTGGAGATCTTTTTCTCTCCCATATGGATGTATATACACAGAGAGTCATATCCTCCCTATTAAAAAGCACTCCATATGATGCCAGAAAATAAATCTTTCGAACATGCTCAGGGCACTTCAACTATACAGCTTCTATTCATCTCACGACTATATTAGATATTAGATAGTTGCTCAGTTTCAGCTCAAGGCAGTTTCTGCCTATGCTGGAGGTTTGAATCACTGCAACTGTAATGAATGCTGAAACAAGGCAGAAATGCTCATTACTTATAAATATTAAATGCTCCTAGATTGCTTTGGAAGTATCAGGTAGAGGAGCTTTATGGTGAATAATTAATCCTGAAGATGTGTCCAGTAGGAGAGCATCCCACGCTGCTGAAGCCAGAAGTCAGAGAGATGGTCTTCCAGCTGCTCAATATTCAGATCTTAAGTCAGTATAGTGCTAGACACTGTCACAGTTATGTCAAGGTGAATATTTATGTTTTACCAGTTCTCAAAAATGTAGGTGTTAGAATCGCAAGTCCACCAGTGCTCCTACTGTCTGTGAGACCTCTCAGGCGCAGAAAACGTGTGACTGACTGTTGCCTTTGGCAGGCTCTTTGAGGTGAAAATGGACATTGATGCAATTCTCAGTGACATGGCTATATACCAACTTTTCCATTTGATTCCTCCATTCTGACTCTGTCAGTGAGTCTGTACACCCTGCTACTCCCACACAGTCTTTTTAAGAAACCTGGAAACAGGGCAAGGAGGAAAGGACTGAACAGGAAAGCTGCCAGCTACCTTTTTTGCAGCCCGTGCACAGTGAGAACAGAGAGCTGGTAGTGGAAGTCCAAAGCTGTCCTTCCTTCCCATCATAGATGCTGTCTTGGTGAGAGAATGACTTCAGCAGGCTGGGAGTGTCGAAACCCTGTATTTCCCAAGGGATGCTCTGGAGTGACTAGTTCTTCGAGACAAGGTGCCTCTATGTTCTCTTTAGTAGCTCAATTGTGTGAAATAACTTATAATCTTAAAAGAGAACAGAAGGGGAAACAAGGCACTGGGTGATCCAAGATCAGCAGCCTGTAGGTCTTCCAAGAAAAATAATGCCTTTTGCACTGGCTCATGGTGTCAGTTCAGCTTTAGCTCTGATGGGCTTCTGCCAGACCCAAGGCGGGGTTCCAGTCAGATCTGATGCCTCAGTCACTGTGAGAGTCCCTTGCAAATCTTCTGTCAAACATACAGGTATTTTTTAGATTTGCCCTGCTTCAGTTTGGAAACAGAGTGTGTATGAGGAGGAAGTTCATCTGAACCAGAAACTATGATCTGCAGCCAGAGCCCAGCCCTGCCCTGCTCCATAGCATATGCAGCATCTGCCTGCTGCTATGCCAGCACAGTGGAACAATACTGAGACATGACACAGACATTGGTCTCCTCCCACCACAGAGAGGGATAAATGGAGACATATACACAAAGTGACTCACTGAATGAATTGATGGTAGAGCTGAGGCTAGAAACCAGGAGCTGATTCATTACTCTGCTCAAAATAAAAGGCCCCACTCTGGCACTGCAGCAATTCATACAGCACCAGCGTCATCAACCAAAGAGAGAAAGCAGCTTCCACAAGAGATCAAAAAGTACCCTCGTAACTTGGAGCACAAAGAGAAAGAAAACCTAACAAATAACATAGCTGTACACAAGATCCCAAAAGAAAAGTTCTATCGAAACTGGACTGATGGCATCTGAACCTCATCATCCATGATGACTCTTGCTGGCCCCTGAACTGAGGTTGCAGCTTCCTATAGCAACAGTTTGGATGACAGCATCTCTCATCCAGTCTCCAAACAACAGCAGTCAGGATGAACCTTGCACAGCCACACAGTGCAATGGAGTTGTAAATTAGAAGGGACTTTGACACCCCTTTTACTTGTCCTGCCCAGAGAGCTCTCTTGCTACCTTGACCTAGCTGCCTGAGCTCACATCCACAAGAGCACTTAGATGCTGAGCTGATACCTTATAGATCTACATTTAAATAACCAGAATTTAAATTCTGCCCATGCAGCTTTGCAGATATCTGAATTCCTTGTGTGCCTAAGCTTCCCCCGTGAGGCAACTTAAATACTTGTGTCACTGTATCTACTTTGAAAACATTAAGCTGCTCACATCCTATTTCATACTTCATACAAAATATTGACACTTCCTTTAATATTTACAAAAATATATGACTGCAAATGCCCCTTCTCAAGTCCCATGTTGCATATTTCATTCTTTTCTCCACAGAATCAGGAAGCAGACGGGGCACATGCTTTCTTTTGTGACTTGATTGCTTAAGAAGCCTGGTTTATAAGGTGCCCTGGCTCAGATCCTTTCCCTGTCTGAGTTGTGAATATATACCATAAGAGATGACTCTAAGAGCTGAATTACATGATCTTCTGAGATGGAGTTCTTAAACTCTGTTGCTGAATCTGTTACTAACTATGGGAGATAATTAAATCTTTTTTCTGGCAGAGAGAAGTAATGTGAGGGATGACTTTTTTTGTGATCACAGCACTCACACATGAGATGCAGGTCTTACTACCTTACCCATCTTTTTTTATTTGGAAGCAGGATACATTTCATTGATATTTCATTAGTCACCAGGCTCATATAAAATATGAAAGTTCAAGTTGCCTCAGGGAGAAGAGGTATTTGAATCTAAGTTATTGGATCCTTGTTGAGTACAATAATTAACTAAGAAAAGGTCCCTCTCCTGGTTTAGATATAAAAAGTCAGGAGAGGACTCATGTTTACAATGAAAACCTGAGCAGAGGTGAATAGCTCCCACTAGCTTTAAGCTCCAAAGAGACACAAAATTTAATATGTCCCTTTCTCCTTGGTATTTCCTCTTGATTAGCTTGGATAGTCTCTGAGTTTCAGCCTGAATTACGTGAATCATTCTCAGACATCAGGCTTTCTCCCCACACACCACACAGATAGCCTAGATACTGAAACTGAGGCTGTGAACACAGCTCAGAGCGATCTAAGCCTAGCAATGCTGAGCCACGGTCTCTCCTAAATCAAGACTTCATAAAAATGATGTGTTAGGTGGCTTATTTGATCAACTGTGTGCAGCACTATGTAAAAACTAAGGAATGCCACTTTTTTTCCCCAAAATGTTCAAGACAATATGCAAGGGTTTTTTTGTTCAGTTCCTCAGCCATCAGTCAAGGTGGTGCTACTCAACCCACCCCACAGAGCAGGGAGCATGGAGATACAGTAGTCAGCAGAAGCTAGCATGCAAAGTCACTGATGGAAGTCTGACTTTTTTCTCTTGCTGCACCTTTTAAAATTCAGACGTAATTTTCTTTGGGGCTGCTAGGGCAGTTGTTGAGGTAAATCTCTATAGCTACACCTACCTTAAAGAACCTGTCCTGATTTATACCAGTTTATAAGCATGTAGTCCTTGCTATGTAATGCAGAATAACCCTTTTGGAAAATTAAATGTTTCAAAGATTTAATAATTTCTGCTTTTTTTGCCTCCTGTCAGCCACCAATTTAAGCTCCAGTGGCAGGAAGCCAATGCAAACACCAAGGCCATGACTTGCAGTTAAGCAACAGAAAAAGCTGTTAGCGGTGCTACTGCAGGATGAGATCTGAAATAAAGCAGACAAGAATTTTCTGTCACAAACCACTACTAATAATATAAAGGAAGGACAGCTATGCAGACTATTTCCTGCCTGTCAGCCAGAAAGTCAATAATGACAGCAGTGAACATTCAGAGGGGAAGTTTTACAATTAAATCCTCAGAACAGCAGAAAAAAAAAAAAAAGTCTTTTCAGTAAATATAGCCATGGAATGTTAAAAACTAAACAAAACCAGTGACAATAAAAATCCAAGAATAACTGATGGCATCTCTGAAGAAGAGAGAAACACTAAATGATAAACATAAACTCATTATCACAAATCATTACCAAGAACAGCAACACCAGAGCTTTCTACATGTTTTAACGTTTTGGTTTACAGCATAACCCCAGGTTCAATAGTTTATTGAAACTGTGGAAAGAAATCATCCTGGGGTAAAGAGAGAGGCAAAAGCTCTGTCTAGTAATTATAAAACTAAGAGATTAAAGACACACTAAAGATGTAATATGTGGTGGTAGTGTTATAGTGTAATGCAGTGGCATAATGTTAATAGTCAAACAGGAGTAGGATGAGGCTGGATCATATAAAGAGGACGACAAAAGAAGAGTGGGATTAAGAATGAGCACCAGATGCAGAGGAAGTTATGGCATCAGCATACAAGCCTAGGAACTAAACAAAGCTGGACTCTTTTAAAAGGCCTGAGATAAAACTTGAGTCAATAAGAAGCATAACTTGAAAGTTAGATCCCAGTTGTTCCTGCTCTGAAAACTTCTTCCACCTACTGCTTCTGTTGTTTAACACACTGACAGCCCCACTTGTTTACTCCAGTGTAGCACTGGTGGGGCACATGGGTGATTTAAAACAGAAGTGAGATGAGAGGACAACTCAACCCATACCCTCCAGATGGAAGCAGCAGAGAAGTTCAGCTCTTCCTTTCTTCTTAAGCCACTATGTGGGCAAAGAAATGAGAGATGCAACAGGTGACCTGCAAAGCAAAGTCCAAGCCTTAAGCTATGCTAGTGAGTATACCAAACATTCCCCTCTGCAAAATGGGCATTCAGCACCCCATCAAGCTTTTTTACCTTGAGACATCAGAAAACAATTGCATTTTGTCTGCAAAATAAAATCTTGCTAGTTTCTAGTTGCCTAAATAAGCCACTTAAACCAGTTCACAGGTAGGGAGGATGCAGAGAGTCAAAACATCCTCAAAAAATGGGAGGTTTGGTATGTGCATGACACCTCAGATCCACTGAGAATGTGCACTTCCACAGATGCAAGAGTTACTTTTCCATGCTACCAGTATGCTTGGCTGTCAGACCTCCAGAGAAGCAATTTATAATTTTCTGAAGCAGCAATGTTTTCAAATATGAGAACAACTTTGAGGCAAAGGTCTTCAAGAGGAATTCAGGGTCTCTTCCGATTCTCTCTCTCTGTGATTCAGGCTTCATGCAAAAGACAAACCTTGGGTAAACCTTTGACTTTTCTCTGCCTTAGTTCCTTATGTGCAGAAAAGAGAAGACAATGCTGCCTTTGTTCCTCATCTGTTTATCACTTCAGACTGCAAAATCTTTTGGCTAGAGGTTGTCTATGCCATACTAAGCACACATGAGCCTTCACCTCTGCTGACACCCTGGGATGCTTTAGGTGTGCAATCAAGCCACCACACTGTGGCTCTCATTGTAGTGAGACACAAAGATGAAGGAACAGAGAAAGGAATTGTCACTATTTATTTATTTCACTATTTTCACTTCACTATTAGAGCAGATTATATCCTGATTCATTCCTGAATAACACAACCAACAGATCCATTTAGCACACAGATTTGTTTAACAGCATTAGTGAGTGAAAAAATGACCAGCTCCTCCAAGTTAAAAATCCAGACACCTGTTTTAGTGGTGGGAGGGTGTGAGGACAAACAAGATGAGCAGAAGATACTAGCTCCTCAATTCTCCAGGCTTTTCCTTCTCTCCCTTTAGTGAAACAGCAACCTGATCATATGGATAAGAGCTGAGACATACAGCTTTATTGACAGCACAGAAAATAACACACAGGTTGGAGAGAAAATGGAGGTCAGAAACAATTAAATCTCCCAGGCTGCACAGGCTAAAGTAGCATTCAATACTCTGAATCCATGAAGAGTTGGATGACTGTTCAAGACACACTTGTGAACCAGGATTTTTCTTGATAAACAGCAGTAAAGTGGATAGAATCTTACAGCCCTAGACTGTATCTTAGGCTTCAGGAGGAGAGACAACTCATTGATTTAACAATTCATGCTATAAGCTAAACTCTGTCCAAGATGGCAGAATCACCCAAGGCTAAAGGAGCAAAGGTGAGTGTAATCTTTGGGTAATGACCTGGATTCAAAAGAGCTCTCACAGCTGCTTTAAACCATTGCAGCTTTCAAGAGACTTTCTTCCAGCTGCAATCCCTCTCTCTGCTCAGACTCACAGGGTGTGTTCTTGCCTTGTGTGAACATACGTGGCGGGGCAGAGATAGATGCAAACTTCCCAACCACCCTGCCAGGCTTGAGGAGCCGCCTGTTGCTGGGGTATGTCCTCATCCCTAGCAGGCTCCAGCCACCCAGTGCCACGTTGCTTAACAACCTAAAACGCTACAGCGTGGTGATGAAACTGGCCCAGGGCCTTTATAAAACTGTTTTCAACAGTGCCAGTTTCCTAAAAAAAACACCCAAAGAAAACCAACCAAATAAATTGTGTGAGTGAATAGTAGGTGCAGGACAGAGTTCCTTCTCCTCCAGAAAAATAATGGATGCATTCAGCAGGCTATTCCCTCTCTGGCACAGCCTCTGAAGTTAATGTATATTCCAGCTAATGGGAATTGTAATCATTGGCACCAGGCCTACATTACCAGCCCTAGCACAAGGGAGGCATTCAAAAGCAGCTCACAGGAGAAATGAGCTGCCAGTTGTGTCAGACATGTTGCTTCGGGCGAAAAGCTAGTTTGTGGTGTTGCTGCATTCTACATTTCTCTGATCCCTTCCAGAACAGGCTGGCTCTCTCGTGCTTAGTACCCACAAACCACCAAAATTAGTAGTGTTCTTATTATCTGTCAAAAATTCTTGGTTGTGCACAGCACAGTGAGAAAGTGACAACACAACCACAGCACCTTTCTCATTGCTGAGGAAGGTGTGGGCTGGTTTCTCTCTGAAGTGCTCTCACTTTCTTCTTTCCTCATCTTGGCATAAAAGCTTGAAAGCAAATGTAATGGAAAAACCAGCAAATTCTCATCTCCATTTTTTTTTTTCTTTTCTCGAAGACTAGACATGTAAGTGTATATGCATGTGTGTGTAGGCATATAGAGGCAGAAAGCAAAGCATACTGCTTAGAGCAGCTCCCTCAGTGAGAGGGAAAGCTCTTTCATAGCTGCGCAGCACTGTAGTATGGAATCACAAGCACTGCAGTGACCTTACCTCTCTAATGTCTGTACTTGTCATTCTTCAGAAGCTGTATCAGCTGTTCCTTGCATCCTGGGCTGTGCTTTCAAGTGCCAGGACACCAAAAGAACAGTCTGATTATCTCGACTTGCACCAAACCTCCAGGGAGCTAATGGTACTGGCCACACTGAGAGAGACCTAGCTTGTGCCTTTAAGTTAAACAATTCCCTATTGCTAAATTGCTTTAATTTAGTGGGGCTTGAACCATTACTGTTGCTCCCAACTGTTTCTGTCATAGACAACAGCAAAAGCTTTCATAGCGGCCAGACTGAGTACATTTCTTTTATGTCACCTATGGCTAAAACAAGAGAAGTGTTTACAGATAATAGTAGTCATACTGCAGAAGAGAGGGGGAAAGTACTGCTTCCCTCTTCTAAATAGTAAAATCAATGAGGTTCAGGCAATCTAGAAGTGGTAGGTAACTGTGTGATGAGTGTGCTTCTACTTGGACACACGAGTTAAATGAAACAGAAATTTTCTGTGGAAGGGGAAAATGTGTATGCCAGTTCTGGATGGAAACATTTCTAAACCTCAGAGGGAACAGTTGGTCAAACTTGAGAGAGCACCCAGTCCTCAGTGGAAGAATCGACTCTTAAAGTGCATTGCTACAAGGTGTGGAAAATGGATTCAGGTCCTTATAACTCCCACAGCTGAGATAAGAACCTTATCTGTCTATTATCTACATGAGAAGACAGTCCTTGAGGCTCCATTTCCTTCAAGTAAACCAATATCAACCAATGCAGAAATCCCAGCTTGGCTTCTCCACAGCCTATGAGTAAGTTATAACCATAATTAACACCTTCCTCATTTCTTATGAAAATTACTTACACAAAGTGAAACTACTTCAACAAAAGAAGAGGAAAAAAATGGAACCTCTCTCTTTTTCTGAAAGGTCTTAGAATTGTTTTAAGACAGACAGAACATTTTTTACAATGGAAAAACTTTTGCAGGGCAGGAAACCTGTTTTTGCAGTCAGCATTAATTGTGCCCCTGTAACAGGAGATATGATAACCATAACTAGGCTTAATAAACCTCATTAAGTGAGGTTTGGATATTAAAATCCAAACCAATAATGGCTTGGATTTAGTACTTCTTTTAGTTGTGCTTACAAAGCTCAAAAGAATTATGCAAACAGTTGAAGAAATTCTTCCAGTTTGGCTTTCTCTTGGAGCCAGATCATTATATCAGGCTCCATAGAAAGCAGTGGTAGGTTTTAATCTGCAGATACAGGTTTTATTAAAACTCTTTTATTAAATCTCCTCTTTGGAGAAACATGTAAATGCCTGATACAAAACAAGTGCCTATCTTTCTCTCTGTTTCATACATCTGTGCTCACACAGCTGTAACATCCTGTCTTCAAATCAGACTCCAGATATTAGGTTTCATTAAGAAGAATTTACGTCTCTCATAATGTGGATCTGCCTGGAGGAGCTCGGCATCAACAGGGTGCATTGATACAGCTATCCAGAATGCAGGAAAGACAAATGCATGTGGCCTACAGAATGCAGGGTCTAGTGCCATCAACAGGATCAGAGGAAGGTATGACAGGAGTTGGGCAAAACCACACCAGACCCATCCCACTGTTTGTACTAGGTCCCCACTTGTAGGAGCTCACAGTAGGACAGCCATGAGATACAACTGGCATGGTGGAATTAACTGGTGCAGCAGAAGCTGGAAAGCTCTTACAGTGCTCTCATGCAGAAATGAGGTGGTCAGGAGAGCATGTAGAGGTGTAATAGCAGATAAGGAATAACCCCACTGGGGCAGTGCTGCAGGGCACACAGTAAAAAGGAGAAGAGAGTGCAGGAGAAGAAATGTGGAAGAGGTAGCATCCTGACAAATGCATGTGCAGTTGTAGCATGGAAGCAAAGGTTTGAGCCACACTGCAGAGCATGGCTGGAGATGAGAAAAAAAAAAAAAAAAAACAAAAGCAAAAAACAAACCCACAGAAAATCCATCCTCACACAATTTTCTGAGGACGTAGTCACAACATGATTTAGGAGCTTTATAGCTTTGGTGTACTAGGCATTCCCAGCCTGATGTTTCCACTGATTATTACAGGAGCTGAATTACCAAGGGGCTTATTGGGCCATGAACATCCCTTTCCCTCCTAGACACCAGGGAAGTCTATGCTCCATGGTGGGGAATGAGGACAGGCCCCCCTGCTCCAATCAGTGTAGCTTCATTCACTCTGATAGTCTCATTACCACTCTATGCCCCTAACTGCTCTGTCTCCCTGGCCTTTTCAGTGGTCACGCTACCGCAGCTGGGAACTGCTTGGCCTCACTGGCCTGGAGCTGGTTTCCCTCCAGGACAGATCTCATGCCTTGCACTAACAAGAGTGGGCTGGATATGGAAAGTGTGTGTGACACATTTTCTCTGAGAACGGGTAGGCACATCTACAGTGATAACAACAGTGCTGTGTATAGTGTGTGCTAGCAGGCTGTTTAGGAACCAAACAGCACTTGGAAAAAACAATAGGAATAAATGTGCACATACAATGCTCTTGAGACAACTTCTTTGCTCCAGTGATGGAATGAGACTCTAATGAATGTAGAGTCTGTATCACTATGAAGGTCATTATTTTGTGATCTGTATAACTACTTGACCAATAAACTAAAACAACAGGAACAGATAGGTGGAGTGTTCAAAAATTATGTACATTTCCCTTCTAAAAGATCCCTCTGTCTCCTTACATAATCCTGACCATGACCAACTTAGCTAAAGGGAAAACAAAATGTGATCCTGTACCTTTAAGAGCTGGATTTAAGGTTATGCCACACTTTAGTTAAAATGGGAGAAAAAAGGAAGGAGACAGATTATGTTGAAGCAGATGCTGGTAAGTATCAAGTGAGATTAAATGTAAATGTTAGGAAATGGGGGAAGCAGAAAAAAAGGGGAATTTAACATAATCCTTTTGAAAATTGTAAAATAAAGATGGCTGATCCTTTCTCTTCTTCCTTTCTCTTTCAGACAGTATCTTCCTTTTTTTTTTATTTTTATTTTGACAGTAAGCCTAATAGAAAACACCAACAGCAGAGCAGTGTTTCTGAAACATTGGACAGCAAAGGGAAAAGATGAAGGCAGCTTTGCAGATTTTGCAGGTTACTGACTGTGTGACAATAACCTCTTTTATTCCCTCCACCCCTTCCCTCTGGAGATGTGCATGTCCTGCTGTCTTTAGCTGAAAAGCAGAAAGAAACTTAGCAGATAAATAGGTTGAAGCATGTCTCCCAGGGAGATAATAGCTCTGACGTTACTCTAATTTTCCCCTAGTAAACTAGGGCTTGGTCCTGAAACTCCCTTTCAGGCAAGGGGCCTGTACATATATCAGGATTCGCATTTTAATAAAAAATATTACTTGCAACAGAGCAGTTAGATCTTTACAGATAGCTGTATGGGAAGGAACTATATGTTTGGTGTTTGACTGCTGGAAAGGAAATAGGTCATTCAGATGCTGAAGCAGAGAGTGCTTCCCTGAGTGTGTTGACCCACTGTCAGCCACAAAGTGGGGAGGATTTATATTCTCTCCAGCAGCTGTGATTTCTCAGCCTGTTGTTCTTACTTCTCTTCACTCCTTTGTCCCACATTTTCCTCTTATAGTGTTCCAGTGTCTTGCTTCCTTCTGGTATCAGCCCCTGGGGCAGGGGGAATTGTAGGAGCAGAGAGCTGGGAGCCAAGCACTGTATGCCAAGTTTGTGGCTTTGAGCAGTTTACCTGTGGCTGTTTGGTCTGCCACCCTCTTTGTCCAAATACTCTCATTAGTTTACTCCTAATTATAATACCCACAAGTGCCTACTTTCTGTGGTTCCCTGTGGCTTGCTAAATAGCCTGCTGAGGCATTGCTGAATTCCAGGAGAGGCAGAGAAGATCTATATGCCAACGCCTTCCCAATGCTGTCTCTCTCTCCCCTATGCACACACCACCACAGAGGAAGCAGCTGACCCTATTGGCAGAAAAAGGTAACCAAAATGTCCAAGACCCCACCCAAGGCTATTGAAGTAATTAGGAAGACACCCAACAGGCTCTTTGTCAAGCTTATAATGAGCACATACTTTTAAAATTAGTTTTCACCACTGTGACAGGGAAAGGAAAAATGTGTTTTATTTAGCTTGTGACTGTGTCTTAGCCTGAATCTTCTCTGTGCAGTTAAGTCAGGCTCCTGTATGGAGCAACCTCTGACCTAGATTAGTGGATTTCTATGCCTGATAGTCATACCCTGGGGTCTGTCTGGGCTTGGATTGGCATTCCTTCTTCTTGCTCTGAGGGTACAGACCAACCTACACGAGTGTAGAAGGATGTCTGCAAACCTTTTCCCAACAATTCCTTTCCACTCCCATCCCCACAGATGGCAGAATAGTTTCCCTGCAATCAGCTGGGAAGGTGCTCTAGGCCAATTCCCTATAGGAGACATGGAGTTGCTTACAACCATGGGTGCTGAATCCCATAGTGCTGACACCCATAGCAGGCTAACAGAATTGCACACCCAGGAGTCAAAGCAAACTGATCAGCATTTGTTGTGTCCTGGTACACCATGGCCCATTTCAGCTGATGCAAGTGGGGCATACAATAGTGGAAGGAACAGTCTATACTGGAGAAGAAGCAGCTCTCTGAAGAAGCTGTCTGTGCACAGGTGCTCTGCAGCCACAGTAACACCAGGAAAGGGAACACAGTGCACATGTTCCCACTATCACTGAACAGGTCGTCTGGGAGACCACAGAAAGAATCACAGAATCACAGAACATTAAGGTTTGGAAGGGACCTCGAAAGATCATCCAGTCCAACTCCCCTGCCAGAGCAGGATCACCTAGATAAGGTCACACAGGAACACATCCAGATGGGTTTTGAATGTCTCCAAAAAAGAAGACTCCACAGCCTCTCTGGACAGCCTGTTCCAGTGCTCTGACACCCTCACCGTGAAAAAGTTTTTCCTTATGTTTACCCAAGACCTCCTGTGCTCCAGCTTGTAGCCATTACCCCTTGTCCTATCACTGGATATCACTGAGAAGAGCCTGGTTCCATCCTCCTGACACTTGTCCTTTACATATTTATAGACATTAATAAGGTCCCCCCTCAGTCTCCTTTTCTCCAGACTAAAAAGACCCAGCTCTCTTAGCCTCTCCTCATAAGGGAGATGCTCCACTCCCTTAATCAACTTAGTGTCTCTACACTAGACTCTCTCCAGTAGCTCCCTGTCTTTCTTGAACTGGGGTGCCCAGAACTAGATACAGTACTCCAGGGGGGGCCTCACCAGCACAGAGCAGAGGCAGAGGATATCCTCCCTTGACCTGCTGGCCATGCTCTTAACGCAGCGCCAGATGCCATTGGCCTTCTTGGCCACGATGGCGCATTGTTGGCTTATGGTCATCCTCTTGTCCACTATGACTCCTGGATCTTCTTCCCCAGAGCTTCTCTCCAACAGATCAGCCCCCAACCTGTACTGCAGACCAAGGTCCCTGCTAAATCTCGTGTGCCTCATTAGGGGGTGTAGAAAGTAAAAGGCTGCACCTGCAGGGAGGAATGGACAGGACAGGTGACCCTGAACTGACCAACAAGATATTCCATCCCATAGATGTCATATGCAATATAAAGCTGAGGGATCACAAGGGTAAAGCTCTCTTCTTCAATGGCTGGCATCCGAGGAGGCCTTCTGCCTTTGATCCCAACCCGTGCATTCTTAAATCCAGTTCCAGAATCCATCTCCTGAGTCAGGTTTCCATCTGCTGCTGAGTCCAGTCTGGGATCTCCCCAGTGCTTGCTCCACAGCATCAGTGGTGACAGTGATATAATTGTCATCGGGGGGGTTGGATTCAATATTGGGTTTGTATATATGTTTCATTTTATTATTACCATTTTCATTAAAGCTGTTTTAGTGTTCTTTTCTAATCCATAAGCTTCTCTTCCTTATTTCCTTTCTCTTCCCATTTGGGAAGGGATAGGGGTTAATTGAGAACATCTGTCATTTGTCTAGTGGCTGGCCCAACTCTAACCCTAGTAGTAAAAGGAAGTAAAAGCACTTTAATGGCCATCTTTATGCTTGGAATATAGTCATTGTATCAAAACATCAAAAGGAACTGTGACAGTCACAAAACCTGAGTTATAGCAA
The DNA here is from genome assembly GCA_024611175.1 of Megaceryle torquata. Lineage (NCBI taxonomy): Eukaryota > Metazoa > Chordata > Aves > Coraciiformes > Cerylidae > Megaceryle > Megaceryle torquata. The sequence continues at coordinate 2,659 of JANIJG010004943.1, read as the reverse complement.
AGCACCTGTCACAAATTTGGATCCAATCATTTCCATGTTTGCTCCATTAAGCAAAGATATGTTTGACTTACACCTTTGGGAAGCTGTCCTCTCTTAGCAAATTACACAAATTTATGGTCAATTTTCCAAGTCTCTTCTAAATTTGTTTCAATATTGTTCTCATTGTTACAGCACCCTGTACATCCTCCAGAAAACCAGACATTCTTTCCAAAATGAAGCACCGCTAAAGGTAATAGGCACATATCATCTATCAGAATGTCTCCGGCCATATCAAATCTCATACACAGCAAACAGGTATCACTATGAAAAAGCTTTCAACCTTTCTGAAAAAGAGGAAAATCACTGCTTAGCCAGAACTTCCATAGTCCTATGAGTGTTATTCTGAAATGAAAGGCTAAAGAGGACATCAAGATGCAGAGCATAGTCTTATGAGCAGATGAGCACAGGTAAGGCACCCTTCACAGTAGAACAGTGAAAAGATGAAAATACCACAAAATCTGCTGAGGTCACAGGAATTCATACTCTGGGCCTTCAGCTCTGCCATTGCATATAAATACCTTACATCAGCTTTGCACTGTTTTTGTGGCTGTGCAAAGCAAACCAGGCCTTAACCACAACTACTGTACTTTCAGGTGGTGTAGCTGAGATCAATTCACCTCATAAAACTGTGTCTCATTATCAAGACTGCAGTGCTTTAATCTGAAGCCACGCGGGATAGAATAAAATGATAAACAATCACATACTTTTTTAAAAAAGCATTCTCACTTTTGCCCATTATCTTTAACCCAAGATTGCTACAGTTTCCTAGAAATAGGATATCTAAATGAGGACTCCCAGCGTTGTTCCAGGAAGCAGCTGTTATGGGTGCAAAAGGCTGAATTCATGTTGATTTTTTGGGTAATTTAGCTGTTGAGTGTTTTAATGTTTGCTTTGATTGGTGGCCCAAATACAAGAAAGTTCAGCTTAGAGATAGTACAGTACAGAAATGGCAGCAAGCATTGCACTTGGTGGTTTTCTCCCTTCCACATACACTGTTTAATTTGTAAATGTCTTATGTTTAATCTCTTAAATTGATTAACTGCACTTATAACTGCGTTATACTCACAAAAACCTGTATTTTCATTTTACTTATTGCATTTTAATTACTAACACGCATTTAAGAAGAGAGATAAATTACCACATTTCTGATATACTTGGACTTCTGTGGTAATCTAGTTTGTGTTTTCCAATAAGTAAAAAGTTTAACTGAAAGCCCAGAAATTTACTAAGGAAACTTCGTAGCAACTTATCCTCAGTGAAGAAGTATTTTTAACCCAGGTAACTGTACTGAGGTCACCTATCAAGTTAAGGGAATAGTTATTTTGTGGTGATCAAGGCTCCAGACTGGGACCATAGACATAACTTCAAACATGTTGCCCTGCCTTTAGTACAGCATTATCCCGTGACTCTTCAGCAAGACAGGATGAATACAGCCACAGGGTAAAGCTACAATGGAAAAACACTTCAGCACGAACATTTGCAGGCATGCTAGAGCATGGAAAAGGTGGCACTCTGTTATGTAAGAGAAGGACAAGGCTAACCCTTTTGTGCCTCAGTTGAACAGATGCTCCGGTATTGAACTACATCGTAAGAGTCATTGTGAAACTTTATTATTACTACCTTTGACACTTCAAAAAACTTTGTAAGAAGCAGTGAAACTGCCTGTGTCAAAAATTAGATGGTTCACTTCTGAAATAGGAAAAAGGGACATTGTATTGATGAGAAGAGCTTTTGTTATGCTGGGATGAAGATCAAGCCTCAAGTTACAGTTTCCGTTTATTACGTCATTCTTCCTGGTGAGTACTGGCATTTTGATGCAGTTCCCAGTAAAGGAAACATCACTTATGGGCCAAAGAATGGGTGAAGAGAAATTTTAATGTTTAGGGACTCATCATGTTCTTTGGTTTCCCAGCAAGGGAGTTTCTGTCAGGATCCAGACACACCCTGCATGGAACAGCTTGACTGGCCAGCATCCTAAGGAAGAATATTGTTTTGGATCAAATGGCACCCCCAGTGGATGAATGACACCTTTCAAATCACATGTTCAACTTCACTTTCCTTCCAAAGTGCTTTTTGCTTTTCCCTTTTATGAGGTCCACAGCAGCAGGTGCTTCTTTGTGCCATCTCCAATAGTTATATGAGAGATGGGTGATGCCTTCCCCTAATCCACAAGATGCCAGGGTCTAATGCTCCCCTGAGTATCCAGCTTCCCTTAATGTGAACATAAACCAAAACCAATTCACATCACTTCTGCAGTCTTCATGGCAGTATAAAGAAGCCTGAAATAGCAGTCTTCAACATGAATAAGACATCTCCAATTTAGATGGTTTGAGATAAAAACATGAGATACATGCTGAACTATTTATTGGTCTGTATTAGCAGAAGAGTAGCTAGCACATAGAGGCAAGTGGTTATTTCCTTATCAGTATGAGTGGCACCACATCTCATCCGTGTCCAGTTTCAGGGCATGCCTATACAATAAAAAGCAGTAAACTGGAGAGAATTCAGAGGAAGGTCAAGGGACTGAAGCACATGAGATATGAAGAAACTAGGCTTGCTCAGCCTGCAGAAGAGGAACCTAAATAGGGGGGGGGTGTGTGGGTTTTTTTGTTTGTGGGGG
>JANIJG010004942.1:19909-36749 GCA_024611175.1 Megaceryle torquata | reverse complement strand
GTGGCTGTGATAAGCGTTATCAGGCCAGGGCTGGGGCCTCACACCGGCTCTTGGCACCGGCTCCGGCTCTCGCCCGGCCTTAACATTGTCTTAGTAAGTTTGAGCGTATACATAAAATCATACTTTTTAAAAACATGCTACTCAAGCTGTAAACGATTGCTATCTAATTAGGCTAATTGTAATATGTATATGTGAGAGAGATATTTCGGAATACTATATAAGTGTGGAGATAATATTTTCTTCTATCCTGTTCTGAAAATCCAAACTGGAAATGCATCTGAGAACTTATCTTCCCTGAATTTTTTATTTCCAATATTTAGTTGTGCAAAGTTATTTTAGCAAGGAGAGCTGCAGCAGTATTTCCACTTTAACTCTTTACCAAGAACTCTCTTCTTTGTAGTGAAAAAAACAACCCAGATTGATTCAATTTTAGTACAGGCAGTCTTGTAAGCAAGCAACTTTCACAATTGCATCGCCACCTTGAGGCAGAATGAAGCATATGTTTTGAAAGGCAGAAGAAAATGGAAATTCTCTCCTAGCTTTGAAAGTGGAGGCAACTGCTTCATTGAAACAGAAGTGCTAGGGCTTAGCTTTTTTTTGCTTTTTTGTTTGTTTTTTTTTTTTTTTTTTAATGTAGAAGGTGGCTTCATGCTTTGAAAATCAAGTGATTCCTGAGTAGTGGTTTTTAGACTTGTAGTGTATCTGAGCACACTGATCCTTAAAATGGAATCTGGGAATTTTCATACATTGGCAGTGAAATAACGAATTGCTAGAGAATTTTTTGTTGCTTTTGTTTGTGACAAGTGAGAAGTTTATAGTCTAATGAAAAACTTCAGGGTATGTGTTCAATATGGGATGATAAGCCTAGTTTTAAAGTACGTGGAGAAAGGGTTCAGAGGAAGGACCCGTATCCTAAATCTTACCAGCCTTTTAATACCCCTAAGACTAGTAATACTTTCATCAATACTTTATTGTATTTTTGACTGTTATAAGAGTTCATGTAGCCTTTAAAAAAACAAAACCAAAACAAACAACCCACCCAAAACACAATTAACTACAAAAAGATAGTAATAATGAGAAGAGGAAGATGTCCAGCTCCCATCACACTCATACAGTTTTGTTAACAGCTATGGAATTTACTCTTTTTCTTTTTTTTTTTTTTTTTAATTCCTTTTTTCTTTTTTTTCTCTCTTTTTTTTTTTCCTACCATTTTTTTTCCTCCTTTCTCTGTATTGTTTGCTTCATCAGGTATTCACTTTCTGAAGCAGGCAGTTACGATGCACACAAATGCACAGTAAATTAAAAAAATTGAAATGCCAGGAATTCATACAAGGGCCACAGGTATGAAAATCCTCAGCTGAATTTACTATCTATATAACTACAACTCCCATTTTATTCATGTATCTCTGAAGAAACAGTATTTGTTCATTTGATACAGAAACTAAATTTCAAAGCATTCTATGAAAGGAAAAAAAAAAAAACACTGCTGATTTTGAGTCTCTCATGTTTTTGTTAATTATCAGTCTCCTACCCAAACTTTTAAAATTTGAACTTGGAAAAGGATTAATTCTTCTCAGAGTCTATTTTTTGCATCATCCTTACAAATTAATGAGATTTTTAATTGTGAAGTAAACTCAGGATATAGACTGGTATGATGTTTAGAAACATTTTGCCCTACAATGCAGTTTATAATCTCCAGAATGAGGGAGATTTTACCATTTTACAATGGCTTTTGCCTTACAAATTGTTCACCTGGTTTTAAAGAATAGGAAGACTGACAAGTTGCTGTAATGCAAGAAAGGGCTGAGGTGGTTAATAAAGCCATGACTCACTCCTGGGATGGATCCTATTCCCATTTTCCCCAAAGACCGACTGAAGGCAAGCCTGGGAGCACACTCAAGAGTGAGTGCTGCTCTCTCTCCCTAGGGTGATTGAACATACACATTTAAAAAGTGTGGTCTAAAGCCATTTGGGGTCTTCTCTTATGACAAAAAAATCACTCTGTGCGATGCATGAAACAGCTTAGTATTTGTTCACCGTCCAAGTTACTACATTTTGTGAAGATTTTAGGTATATTTAAGTATGCTGTGGGAAAGGCACAATCTCAATTGAATACATTGTTGCTAAACTTGGTATATCTGAGTGACCACGATACACCTTTTCTATGTCTCCGTATACAGCTCTGTTTTTTTCAACACCATAATACTGTGACTATTATTTTTTATGTAGCAAATGTGGTTTCCAAAGTCCAGTTATTGCTTTGGAGAGTTATTTCAAGCCCAGACAAGTAGTTTGCTGCGTCTTCCCCATGTCTTTTTCTTGTGTTTCTTGCTATTGCTATACAAGTAACAAGCAACAGCACATTCTGGCATTTAGAAGAGACTTGTTGAAAGAATTGGGGTCATTTTATAATTTCCCTGGAACATGAAAACTCTTCCAGCTACTCCTTCAACCCCTTAGCAAGCTTGGCAAGGGAGAGATATCATCTGAGTTTCAGGGAAGCTCTAATTGCACTTTAATATTAGACTTTACTGCTAGTGCAATATGCCACTGGAGGGAGACAGGATCCACACATTAGCTCAGTGTATCGGCATAACAGGGAGAGACTTTTCCCTGTTTGCAATGATGGCACCTGGAAAGAAATACTAGATCAACTTGAAGAGCCATTTAATGCATAAATGACTTATTCTCAGGAATATTTAAAGAATTGCAAATACTATCCATGACTCCAGCCTGTCAACTGTTCTAGAAGTCAAATCTCCCAGCAAGAGAAAAGATGCTGTTAAAAATTAATTTGTTTCAGGTGAAATTAAAAATTAGTAAAAAAAACCAAAAAAAACAAAAAAACCCAAAAAAACTAAGTGTTATATGGATTTTTAAGGAGGGAATAATAATAAAGCACCTTGTGCACAATAAGGATAGTCAGTAAGTGAAGCAAATTAATATTCCACACTATTTCTGTGACTTTCACAAGTGAGTATATGATGCCATAGAAATAGAGGCACTGGAAATATATAATTATTTTAAGGATTGCTAACAGGAGTCTTGTTAATCTTGTTATTCCAGAGGAATGAGAGAAAAAAAAGATATGATTACTACACTAGTGGAATGATGTGCAGCTCACAGAAAATCTGTTATATACTGTTAAAAAAAAAAAAAAAAAAGTGTTCCTAAAGATTATTATTTGAAGACCTGTACAAAAATACTTTCTAATCCCTCAGATACTTCTGAGAGACTGTATTCCCATTCTAGCACTAGAATAACAAAAAGGAGGCTGGGCAAACATCTGCAGGAAAGTAGTAATGGCTGAAGTGTATTTTGTACACCCTACACACTACCACTGGAGAAGGGCCATGCTGTAGGGACTGACTGTGAAGCTGGAAACGTCTGTACCCAAGGTTTTACAGGAAATGAGGTGGGTTCACACATGTCTTTCCTTCAGAAGTAGCCTAGAGGAGATTGGTGCTGAAGTTCTTCCGCAGGGTTATTCTCCAAACTGATGGAAATAAAAAATGAGGCAGCAGAAAGGATTAGAAAAGATTCCTTTCTCCAGAGTGATGTAAGAAGGTTGGGGATCACACTGAGCAGTGAGCTATGTAGGCATCTTACAACTACATGTGCCTTACTGCTGCTCTTCCCTTTTCCTACCATGCTTTTTGTATCTGTTAGCATACAGTTTGTAGGACACTTGTTCATACATGTGTAATCAATTATCAAGGGTAGTGTGGGAAAGGGAATAAAAAAATGATAGAAACAGGAGGAAGAGGTGAAGGTGGCAGGTGACTGCTGGCAGTTGCTAGCACATTGCCTTGATGTATGTGGGAAAACAAGTTGCTCTCCCATCATGAACTGTCACCAGCTGCCAGGCAGCTCACATTAAGGATCCAGATCCTGGAGATCAAAATGGTAATTTTAGATTTCCATACATGAATGTATTTTCCCATATGGATATTTATAGACAGGTACTTTAAACACTGAGGCCCAAATAAACTGAGCATTCTCTGACCACTTGCACCAGAATCCTGGCTGCAAAAATATCTTTTTTATGCCATCAGAGAATAGAGGCAATCACATGTGTTTTATGCTACTGCCAACCAAACACCACTACTGCAAATGAGGATACAGAAAGAAAGCATCTGACTGTCCCAAAGAGAAAGGCAATAAAATGCATTGAGGAAATTTGTTACAAACTTGGCAGGAAATCATCAGCTGTTGATGCAGTTTGGGATGTGGGTTCACCAATCTTTCATTTGTTTGTTTATTTTTTTGTCAACCCATATGAACTTTTCAGACAACATCTGAATCAAGAAAGCGCAGCTGAGTTTGTAAAGAATGGGAGGCAGAATCTGGTTCCTGGTGATTTTGCACTTAGGTTCTGTGTTCACATATTGATATTTTAGCAGAACTAACACAAAACAGTTTACACAGACCAGAGCTTTTAAAAGTGGTTTTATTTTTAAGTAGTGTTTTCTTTTGTTCTTTTTAATATTATTATATTTTGAAACAAAATATTGTTTAGGAATTAAAAATCAAGTGCTTCATTTAAAAATAGAGAAATTACATTTGACTTCTCAATATAACCCTTCTGTTTCTGACCAAATGCTTTTACTGTTTGGCACAAGTTTAAAAATAACATGAATTAAACTGAATCTTCATTCTTCAGTGAAATTAAACATTTGGTCAATGTCAATACCTTCAGTAGCCCCCTTTGTGTCAAGAAGTAAAGGTCCTGAATACAATTCCTAAATGGCTTTTTTTTTTTCCCTAGCACTTTTGAACTTGGTTTTTCTTAAAGTTTCTGCCAGCACTGTGGCATAAATAAAAGGTTTCTCATTGCCCAGTTCTCTTTAAAAAGGACTAGGCTCACAGTGGAATTATAGTGAATGTTGAGTGGCTTGTTTACTAAAATTTGCCAGTTGGGTATATAGTTCCCGTCACTCTAAAAGGAACTCATGCTTTAAAAATACTCTAAATCCCTCTGTGTAAAAATAATAAAACAACTTGGTGACTCTTGAGGGATGCTCACAAAAAGGTGTAGTGAAAGCTGGTACTTTACCAGCCTGGAGGTATAAATGAACTTGTCTATCCATCCATGAAGGTGAACAGAACAGAGGTGGAAAATTATTGCAGCTGTTAAAGGACTGAAAAAGGTATAATTGGGGCACTAGCCTTCAGTGAGTTACTATCTTATGGAGGAATGTAGAAAATGTGGCATGTGATTAGGGATTACAAACTAAAATGATCTGTTCTGTATTTTAATCTTCACAATAAAGTGGTCCAGAGCTATCATATTTAACATTACATATACATGGCATCTGGAAGCAAGGTTCTCACTTGGTAGGTGGCTGCCTCTTTCATCAGTGGAGAGGGAAAGGTATCTTGGACATGTAGTTTGGTCGCCCACTGTTTGCATCAGTCTTGTAATTTCCTTTTTGCACTAATTCTGTGGAGCACTTGGAATGACCACAGACTTAGAACCAGAGCAGGGACAGGTACCTCAGTTTGAGTGAATGAGGCAGAGGATAAACAACATAGCAGTTGGTTGGGATATCCTGGATATCTGGAGACTGACCAGGCAGTGTTTCTTCATACTGGTGTATCACTAATAACTGTATTTTTGTATCTATGTAACTCCACTTACCTGCAGATTTTAAAGTAGTTAGGTCACAAAAGGTAATATATATAGCCGCTGAATAAGTCTGAATAACTAGTCACTGAAAAACTGTGTTGCTAAAGAACCTGGTCTGTCAAACACAACTCCAAGTAGTAAAATAGTAATATTGCACTCTCCTAAATCTAAGAGAGGTAATTTGGCGTGGTTTTGTGTTTTGTTTTGTTTTTTAATATACTGGCTTAAATTATTACGTTAGCTGCATAGTCACACAGGTGCGAGTAGAAGTAAGAACTGAGTGCATATTACCAAAGTATAGCATTGAAGAAAGCAAGACTAAATGAGTTGGCGGCAAATGGGAAAGGGGCAGAAATAAAAAATGGAGTGGCATTTTGTCGTCTTTCCATCCAATATAATAGTATTGAGTACTGTAGACTGGAGGTATCAAACAGAAGCAAATTGTCCTTCCAAGGGAGACGGAACATGCAGGAAGTGATTCTGAGGGACAAACACAGCATCAAGTACATTTATGGGTTGGAACAACCTATGCATCACTCCATGCTCCTGGCTGAGTATGAGGAAGAATACCTACCAGCACTTCAGCTCTTTGAACATTTCAGATAAGCATTTAAAATAAGCCTAGGATATCAGCAGTACAATGTTTATTTCCCAAATTAACTTCTTCAAGACAAATCTGTCATGGGGAAGAGAAGACAAGCTTATGCCTGAAGGTCTAAACCAAATTTGCTTTATTACTTTGCTTTCTCCATCTCCTCTTGCATTTATTTATGAAAATTATCTAGGGAAGTCATTCTGATTTTTATCTCTGTTGAACTCCTTATAGAGCTGGATGTTGTTAGTAGCTCCTTACCTAGTGATGTGAGTTTCTTTAAGCTGTCAGGTGGAGTCTCAGTGACTTGTAGCTGAGAACAACCAGAAAACCCAAAATGCCCTTCTGAAAAAAAATTTAAAAAAAATCTTAAGATCTGAGATTAATTGGATAAGTAGTTGCTCTAAGCTTGCTAAAGGAATCTCAAAGATTCTTGGCACATTACCCTGGGTAGATGCCAGGCTCTTGGTCTGGTTCCAAGCAAATTCCAGCTACCATTCACCAGTAATTAACTCTGAGAGACATAGTCAGATGGTATGTACCAAGTTGTCATCTTTGCATCAAAGCAGTGGTGCCCTGCCAGATGCAGAGCTATGGCCACACTCATTCATCCACAGAATCAGATTTGTCCAAGTTCACAGAAGGAGTCAACTGCTGCTCTACCTACCCTTAGGTACCAGAGCAAATTCCTCCTGGGGAGTCTCCATCGCACATCCTTGATAGAAGTGCTTGCTGTCTATTGCAGATGCTACTACAAGGCTTCCCATATCTGGCTGGCCATTCCATTTGGAGGCTTCTGACTTGCATGCAAGTTAAGAGTATGGGGAGAGATGAATTGAAGGCTTAGGTTAGTTATTTTATGATACCATAAAATGCCTATGTTAATAACTATTGTTTGCTTAGTCCTCAATTGTTGATGAAATTCAAGGAGGAAGAGGCTGCAGGACAAAGACTTTCTGTTGGTGAATATGGAGTCTTTGAGACTGCAGTGAATAAATATCTGTGGGTTTGTGGCACTCACTATGGAGATAACTGTAATGCTCAATATTCCAAAACAATTTCCTACTGGGCAGTGGTGCCACAGAATCAATATTCTGAAGGTTAAGCTTTGAGGTGACCTCAAAGGATTTTTATGTTTGTTTCCTAGAATTGCTGTTCTTTTTTAAAGTGAGAAAGATAACTACTCTGTAGTCTTTTGTTTTAAGTCACTTTAATTTGCTGTACACAGTGGATGTATATCCATTTAACCATAACTGTTGTTTAAAGACATTTATTGCCTTTTCATGTCTATGTGCCTCCTAGGGCTGTCACACAGTTTTCTCTCTGTTCCTGTTACGTGTTTTCTCCATTCAAACAGCTGGACCAAAATATATGTTTGTAGTTTAAACGTGATTGTACAAACCAGTAGAAAGGAGGGCACCAAAAACCACAGCTGTACCAAAGACAAGGGCTGAGGTACTCTGGCCCTGAGAGTTCCTCTGAGAATTTGACATACGTAGCTAAAGTAAAAGAATGTTTGTTTGATAGTAAATTGAATCCTTTCCATTCTATTGTTTTGTATTAAACAGAAGATGAGAGTTCTCAAAAAAAAAAAAAAAAAAAAAAAAAAAAGAGGATTTAAGATGTTTTAATAAAGTGGCTAATGCTCTAGATTAACTATATGGCTTTTCTCAGTTTTCTGGGTCAATTTTTGCTGAGTTAGGATGGGAATATGCACTTTATCTTTGGCCGAATGACTAAAATGTGATAAAGCATATAATGTTTTTATAATTTTATTGTCTGTCATTTTGGATTGTTGACCTATATTGTCAGTACCAATATTTAAAGGAGTATGTTGCACAAGATTTCAGTTCTCTATGTTTTGAGATTACTGTTTTAAAATTATAATTTTAATTGTATCTTTATTATTTATTTTGCCTGAGCATTCAGGTTTTATTATGCTTGTGAAGGGCAGTATTTAGATTATTATGTGAAATCAATGCTGTCTTCAATTAAGCATTTATTTGCATAACAGAATGATACATAATAAGTTGTAATGTGGTACCTACAGTTGTTTTATTATACCAGTTTTAGTTAACAGATTATTTTAGAGCTATTTCAGTTAAATTTGAAAAACATTTTCAATTTTCTTTTTGGTCTTTGGGCAAATTTTTTTTTTTTTTTAATAAATAAACTATAGTAGAGGTACTCAGTGGATATTAGCTGGAAGCTGACCACAGTTTTGATGGTTGTGTAGACAATGAAGTAGTTAGAGTAGCTCCTCAGAGAACCATATTGTATTTGTGATGCTCCTTAGAAGACTGATCTGTTCATTAATAGCTATGGTAGCTCTATAAAGCAGTCGCAGGTGGGTTGTTTTGGTTTGGGGGGGGGAGAGCTTTTACACACTGTCAGACCTGAACTCGGAGCACAGCCCTCCTGGTTCTGCAGCCAAGGCACCATTCCCTGTTAGTGTGGCTGTCAGCCAGTAACTCAGGAGGTCCTGCTGGAACCCTGCCTTGGATTTGGCAAAAGTCTATAAAAATGGAGATGTAGTGGGTTTACAAAAATACTAAAGAATGTGCTACTTCACACAATGAGTAACTAAATGGTGGAACTCACTGCTAGAGGATGTGGGAGGCTGAAAGTATAAATTCATTCAATTAATTACAGATAGGTCAATTGTGGACTGTTAAACACAAGAGTCCACACAGAACCTGTGGTTCCAACTTGTTTCTGCTGGAGCATTTATCTTCAGTCACTACTGGCAAGTTCCCTGTCCTGGTGTGTCCCAGCTGCAGGTGCAGTCTTTTGTGTCCCCACTATAAAATAAGATGAAGTATATGTCAGAACAAGGTTATTTGAATAGAAAATAACATGGTAGTGGCTGAGTGCTACAGATTCATAGTTTAATTGACAGCTTTAATAGCAATTATTCATCATTTTCATTATCCAAGGGCATAGTGTTGATCAGTCAGCTGATCCTCTAGGACCTTCCAGAAGGTTGTGCCCTAGCCTGTATGGACACATGGGGTTGTTTATACCACTGAATACAAAGCTATTTTTGGTTACCTGTTTCACCTTTTGCTTATCCCTTTCATATGCTAGTGTAACTTTTTAATGTCAGGAGACCTTAGTGAAAGCTGCAGGGTGTATTCAAGATACGGACAAACAATGGATTTAGCAGTGGTATAGCTCTGCTGTATTCCTTGTATTTATTCCTTAACACTGCCTAGCACCCAACTTGCTTTCCTGACCACTGCTGAGCACTGTTGGAACTATCAAACATAACTACAAGATAATCCTTCCAAATCAGAATTATTATATGAGCCCTTAATTTCTTAGATAAACCAGAGTTGCTTTTTCTTGTGTATATTGTAAATGTAATTGAATTTGATCTGCCCTTAAAAAAAAAAAATAATAATTTTGAGTTGTGCCAGCTCCTAAATTCCATCATTACAATTAGAATTATTCCTTTACTCTTATGTGGTGTTTCCTATCTCTTCAGTTATTTTTTTATCAATGATTTTCTTATATATATATTTCTTAAACCACAGATGCTAGTTTCCTACTAAAGAGCTTTTAGTGACAGATTTTTCAAAAATGCTTTAGAAAATAAAAATAGGCTTACATCACCTTCAACCATATGGTTGCTTCCAAAAAATTTAGAGGCAATAATCCCTCTTGGTTGGGGTTTGTCTTTTCTGCAGTCGTATTTCCAATGCCACATATAGAAAGAACAGAAGGAGAAGAATGAACAGGCTCTGGAAACATAGAGAGATTAATTCTGCACTGATAATGCTATAGAAACTTGATTGGTTTCTTAATTTTTGAAATGCAGCTGCCAGGGGCACAACTCCAGCAGCTGGGCCAGAATCCAATATTGAGGTGCCCACCCATGGCACTATGCCAGTGTATTTAAGAAGGGGAAATATCTTCTTCACCTCTGGGCAACTCAGTGCTGCAGACTTCTGCTTAATTTGCCTTTGAGCTTTTGTGCCTTTGGCAGTGGCTGCAGAAAGTCAATGCTGTGGGTTAGGAAGCTGCTCTTATGACTGCTACTCTGTTTTCCATGAAGAGTTGATAGAGATAGATCATTATCATAGAATTATAGAATGGTTTGGGTTGGAAGGGACCTTAAAGATCATCTAGTTCCAACCCCCTGCGATGGGCAGGGATATCTCTCACTAGACCAGGTTGCTCAAAACCCTCTCCAACCTGGACTTAAACACATCCAGTGATGGAGCATCCACAACTTCCCTAGGAAACCTGTTCCAGTGTCTCACCACCCTCATAACAAAGAAGTTCTTCCTAATTTCTAATCTATATCTACACTCTTCCAATTTGAAGCCATTACCCATCTTACCATCACTTGCTTCCTGCAGTCACTGGCAAAAAGAGGTGTGTGAGGGGAAACCACAGCCATAAAAAAGATCAGTGAGAGTCAGTGCTATCATTCCCAGTGTCCTGGTTTGAGTGAGAACAGAACTAATTCTGTTCAGTGATTTTACTTTTCAGACCGGTTCTTCTAACTAACAGCACTTTCTGAAATTAGCAGCCTGTTGTCACAGACAGTGTCTGCTGCTGGTAATGATAACACCCCATGTTTACAGTTACTACCAAGGATTGGTGTGCAGACCAAGGCCACTGCTGGATCTTGTGTACATGTTGGGGGGTGCAGGAAAGTGAAAGGCTGCACCTGCAGGGAGGAGCGGACAGGGCAGGTGACCCCAAACTGACCAGTGAGGTATTCCAGACCATATACATCATATTTGGTATAAAGCTGAAGGATCTGGAGGGTCTATAGCTCGCTCTCTTTCTGGGGGCTTCCGGGCTCTTCTCCCCTCTTGGACCACTTTGCCAGTTTGGCTTGGCTCCGGTCCTCTTCTGGTTCCTTCCTTGATCCATTCTGCCTTCGATCCCAATCAGTGTGTTCCTGAATCTGGTACCAGAATCCAGCTCCTGAACACAGCTCCCGTCTGCTGTGGGGCCCAGTCTGGGACTCCCCCAGTGCCTGCTCCACAGCATCAGTGGTGATGATGATGCAATTACCATCAGGGGGGTTGGGTTTGATACTGGTTTTGTATATACTTGTATGTATTCTATTTTTATTATTATTATTTTCATTTTCATTAAAGCTGTTCTAGTTTCCTTTTCTAATCGCTAAGTCTCTCTCTCCCTTATTCCCTTTCTCTTCCCCTTTGGGGAGGGAGGGGAGTTAACACAGAGAGTCTGTTACTGGTTTAAGGGGCTGCCCTGACCCTAAACGATGACACCCAGCACAGCTGGAGGAAGGCAGTAACATAATCCGGTCCAAGCTGAGAAAGTGTGAATCAAATGTTTACTGCATTGATTGTCCCAAACTTCTTTTAACACTGGTGCTGCTACTATAGAAACTGTTAAGACCAAACAAGCAACAAAAAATATGTAAAAATGATAAGCACATTTAAAAAGAGAGCTGTTTCTGATCTCTCTGCATTGACAGTCCCTGTCAATCTTTGCACACCTGATTCTCAGGAAGAAAGCAGAATTGTTAGATCTCATTGCAGAATGCAACCTGGGGGGAAAAAACACTTATAGTATTGGTACATAATGCCAAATCACTTTCATATAGTCCTTAGCACAGACTTTCCTATCAAAGGCAGTTATTTTAATTAATGTTAATGAGATATTTGTGTGCATATGCAAAGTCAGAATTAAGACCTTGGGTGTGCATTGCACATTAAGTCCTGATCTCTCAGATCTACAAATCAACATTATCTCCAGCCTGACTTAACAAGGTAGTGCAGTGACCTAAACAGGGAACTTCTCTGTCTTTAAACAATGTATACAAGGGTAGAATTTCTATATATGCTTATTTTACCATATTTACTACAATTGTCCTGATATCTAAATGCTACTGTTGGGGTTCCTTCTGCAAGATACTTGCAGACAGGAAAAGGGAAAAGTCATGAAAGGGATTTCTGAAATCAAAGACCTAATGAACACAGATAAGCTTTTGTGAGAAATTTTTGTTTGCTACTTAGAAAATCTGAATATATTCCCAAGGAATACTTTTTATTTTGGGTGATAATTTATTATTTAAATTTGATTATTCAACCCAGATAATTTTAAAGTCTTTACAATGAAAGGGGTGAGTATTTGGGGGGGGGTTTCTTGTTTGTTTGGGGTTGGTTTGTTTGTTTACTTTTTATATGGTTTTGTCAAGTCTGTAAGTTGCCAAACTCTATATTAGAGTAGTAGAATTTATATTAACTTTTCATATACTTCAAACTTAGCTTGATAAATGTTTCTGCAAGCAAAAAAAAAAAAAAAAGCCAATAATCAAGTCTTCTAGCTGCATTTCTTATTTTCACAAGTATCAATTCTACAAAAGTTAACAAGGTAAAATCTTGGCCCCTGGATATCAATGGGAAAATTTCCATTAAATTTTCTGTTCTAAAATTGCAGAAGCTTTACCTGTTTAAAATGAACTGTAAAAATCTAAAGCATTCAGTAGTGAGGTGGCACATTCTCTCTCTTCTGTTTTGGGTTTCCTTTCCTTTTTTTTTTTAATCTTTATTTTTATTTTTAACTATTGTATAGTGCTAAATGTAAGCTTTCCTTAGAGAAATTTTCACATTGTGCAGTAGACCTTAAAAGATATTAAGAGATTAAAAAAGCAACTTGAGCAGAGTCTTCAGGACTTAAAGTGGTCTGGGATCTTCAGTTCCCACAGGTTCCATTGAAAATCACTGGGGGCTCCTGAAGATCAGAGTTTGTGCTGTTTGATATTTGTACACTACTGAAGAACCTTAATGTAGTGCTTTTAATTCCCTGTATAAGCAACAGAGAGAAAATAAGCTCCTCTAGAGGGTAATTTATCCCACTTGATGATTAACTATCGATGAGGGGCCAGTATCTCTCCTTTGGCTACAGGAAAATTCAGGATAGTACATTCTTAATTTAAGAACACTCAATAGATTTCAACCTGGGTGGCAGGCAAACTTTGCCATTATAGCTATATTATAATCACTAGTTGAAAGGAGTGGTGACTGACTGAAAGGAGCCTTGATTGACTCAAGAATCCTGAAAAAACTCCCAGTATAATGATAGCTTTCTTGGAAAAACAGTGCTTTCAATGTGACACCTTCTTTGATGATGCAAATTGTTCTACAGGCAGAAGTTCTGTTTTCTTAAAATAAATGGAATTCACTCTGGGAGTATCTTTCTGGCATCCTATTAGGCACAGATGTACTGAGCAGGGAGAAGGACTGTAAGCCACCTCTCTACCAGCTCCTGGTAGCATTGTTTCAGTTCTGTTCTGATTCAGACATGACTTCACAGCTGCTCCTTTCATAGCACAGCTGGATGCAGCCCTGTAGTACAGCATCTTCCTTTCATGGATATTTAGTTATAGGTTCCTTAGCACTGCTCCAAGGTCTTTAGCTCTGCTGAGAAGAACCTGGGAGTCCTGGTGGATAAGTTAACAATGAGCCAGCAGTGTGCTCTTGTAGCCAAGAAGGCTGTAAGAGGCTGTGGTCTTCTGGGGTGCATTCAGATGAGTGTGACCAGAAAATTGAGGGAGGATCTCCATCTACTCTTCCCTAGTGAGGCCACATCTGGAGTATTGTGTGAAGTTCTAGGATCCATAGTGTTTTTCAGATTTTACTTTGTTGTGAGGCTGCTTAACAAACTAGTGCAGACTTGATTATATTATGCAGCTGCATTGCATGACCTTGCTGTGGAACTGCTTAGCGTATAAACATTGAAAATGGAACAGAACATGTGTATGCTACTTGCATATTCTCAGTGCCATCAGAGTTTCACTTCTGCATTAAAGAAAAATAGTGTTATTTGAAAATAGTCTTCAAAGTGTGATTTTTACAATCTGTCTGTCTTGAAGTTGCAGGTTTACACAAGCTAAAAGACTTTTTTTGTTGGTTAGCATAGTATTCAAAGATGAGGAAATATTTCTTTAAAGAAATATAGCCTTTATTTTCCATATGATTATGTCACTCGCTAATAGTACATGTCACTAAGTTACTTCATTAATACATCTGAAACCTTTCGATGAGCATTCTACTGCAATAACTGTTTAATACCACCTGTACAATACACAACATCATCTCAGTAAAACTTTGCTTCAGTCGGGGTTTAAGAATCATTTTAGCATTCATTACTGGGTACTTGGACAGTGTCTAAATTGCAGGAAGGAATGGAAATTCCCTAGTGGGAAACTTAGTTTAGTATGAGATCTAGGCTGTTTTCAATAAAAGGAATAATTTAAGATCAAATAATTCTCATGCTTCTATAACTATATTTTCTTCTGTTTCAAACTCTGTTCCTTTTAGACACTCTTAAAAGTGTAATTTCTAAGATGTTTTGTTAAGAAGATTTCTAAAAAGAATTTTTGAGACTTATTATTTTTAAAGAAGTTAATCTAAAGTCTTTAACATTTAACCTAATGTTATATAACCTAAATACAGGTTCCTTTTAATTTCTGAATTAAGTGAATTATTTGAATAATGATTCATGACCAAAACATTTACACTTTTTTTAAAAATAGTTGTGATCAGGGCTAAATACTGTTCATTTCTCCAGTGTTCCTCAGATTTCCAAGATGCTGAATAAGAATGTTAAGAAAGTCACAGGAGTAAACAAAAAAGTTCTCGGAGTTTGTCACTGAGATATTACAGCCACTCAGCTCTGTAACAGCAGTTAGTATCTTGAAATTATCACCTTGCTGAGAGGCTCTGGAACCCACATCTGCTCAAACTCCTACTTCATACCCCTCCCCTAAAAAACAACCCAACCCCAGACCCCTACTTTCTGGTAAATATTATGCAAATGGAATATTACAAGAAAAAACACCTTAAACCCATCTTGGTTTGGATTCAGAACACTCCAGAAATTAGTCAGGCTGACCTCTCTCAGCAATCCCTCAATGCAAGTGAGTGTAAATATTTTTTTGAAACGCATCTGACTGTCCATAGGCTTTATAGTGTATGTGGGAGCAGCCAAATATCTCATTGAGAGCATTTGGTGTCAGTGTCTTAGTCAGAAAAGAGGAACACTAATTAACACGCTCATTTGAGCAATTAGTTAACTGCACTTCCTGCATTTATTAAAAAAAAAAAAAAAAATCATCTTTATCATTTATAGGAAATGACATTAAGTATACCTCAGTCCCCAAATGTGCCCCGCAAAAGACCTGGTAAGGTCTGGTCTAGGATACTAAAAATAAACTCTCTACTGAAAGTAAAAGAAAAACAATGGCTTTTTTTTTTTTTTTTTGTCCTTTCATATCATGCACAGAATGAAGAAAATAAATAAATTAAAAAAAAAAAAAAATCTTCTTTTATTTCCAAATACCTGAAGCTTTGTACAGTGCAAGTGGATGAGACAGCAAAACTTCTGATGCTTTCAAGGGATGCTACAGGAGAGCTATAGAGCACAACCGGAACCAGTGGATACTCCAGTAGTCAATGACTTTAACTTTCTAGAATGATGTACAGTTTTCAATAATCAAGAACCATCAATACAAGCAGGCTTCATCAGAGGAGAATGATGCAGATCATGCTGCCACTCTGAATTCTATGCACATTTGGTATGCAGTTACAAAACACAAGTCAGTGAAAACACAGATGCTACTCCCAAGAGATACAGGGATTTAATGATATTTTTGCCTCTTATCGATATAAAAAATCGAAATACTGGTTAGAGCAGCTCCAAAGGGTTGGGACTTGATGCTATTTTACATACCTCCAATTGCTTTTTGTGCTGTAACTTTGTGACAGACTGAATCCCTGTCCATGATAACCTGAAAGGGTGCTTTCATGGCCATAAAGTCTCCTTTTACATCACTTGCAGGCAAAACTGCTCTTAGGCATTGCTGTTTCTCAGTGAAGCTGGGGATTATCAAGTTTTTGGCTTGATGATCTTAGAATCATTCTAGTTGGAAGAGACCTATATGATTTGATATAAAGACAGTGGTACAACCCTGAGTTTAGAGTATGCTTTTATCTGCGTTGCTACTCCTGGATTGGCCCAGGCATTCTTCTGAGTCTCCAGATCTCCAAGGTGTCATCACAGTGACAATGCCATGCAGACACTACAGGCTTTCTCATCTACCACTCTAGAAAACTGAAGTCACTTGAGTATTCAACACCCTGGAGCCCTCTTAAGGTCTGAGATGCCAATTGGAAATGGAGATAATACAGAAGTTAGAAATTGAAGTAGACAAAGAAGCATCCCAGTAGTAAATGCATCTGAGTCTTGTACTTTTCAGGGTGTGGATGAAGTAGGAGGCAGATAAGTGTTTTAATGAAGTAGTTCACTCTACTACAATTTCAGGAAATAACATATTTATAGCTGATAGTACCTCCTGATGTTTTTGTAATGATGTTAAATTTGGAAGCAAAGTTGTGTAGATGTGTGGGTCATGTGGGGTGTGCTGTTAGCTGTCCTCAGTGATTAGCCCCCTTAAGGAGATAATTTGTAAGAAACTAGTAAAATAGCATAAATCAGTATGTTTAGCATGTTAGGAAGGATTGACTTAGGAAGGAGTGGATTTAGATTAGGAACTATTATGTCAAATAACTGCCCAGATGTCATGCAGTCGGGAGATTAAAGGATTATTATACTTGAGGTAGTGTACA
>JANIJG010004942.1:5801-17118 GCA_024611175.1 Megaceryle torquata | reverse complement strand
CGTGGCCCGGTGGGGCGCGGGGGCGAGCCGGGGGGGGCAGCACCTCGTAATAAATATCCCCGGAGGAGGATGAGGTTGGAGGCTGAAGGTTTTAAATCTCCAACAAACTCCCGGCTTCGGGGCTGCCGCCGTCCCGGCCGGGGGAAGCCGGCGGCTGGCGGGGAGAGGGCGGCTGGGGCTGCTCGGTGGCTCCCGGGGGGTTGCTATTAATTTTCGGAGGGGGGGTCCCGCTCTCGGCGTGGGTTTTCTGATGTTTGCTGAGGTGGTCGCTGCGGGTGAAGCGTTTGCTGCAGAGGAGGCAGGTGAATTTTTTCTCGCGGGTGTGGGTGCGGACGTGCCGCTCCAGCTCGTCGCTGCGGGTGAAGCGTTTGCCGCAGAAGAGCCAGTTGCAGACGAAGGGTCGCTCCCCCGTGTGCCACCTCAGGTGGGCTTTCAAGTGAGAAGCCTTCCCGTAAACCTTCCCGCAGCCCGGGATGTGGCAACTGTGAACCGGCTTCCGACGGGACCCCACCCCCCCGCCCCCCCCAAGAAGGCATTTGGGGACAGGGGGCAGGGGCTAAAGAGCTTATTTACTTTAGATGACACAATTGGTGCCAGCATGCTTGGATCCAGCAGTTTATTTTTCCTTACTTTTGTGGACACACGGACCCCAGCTTTGTCCTCAGCCACAATTCCTTGGAGTTGACTGAGGCTTCAGAGACACGACTGAGGTGTATTTTTGTACTATTCTTGCCATCTGGATAAGCCTAGAGGAGTTGTGCTTCACTTGTAAAACATCATGCTGAACTCTTGTAAATCGATGGCTGTCTGAACAAACAGTTGCCACTTTTGAATAGCCTGAGGACAGGCAGATTTTCAGTGAATGGTGTGATTTCTACCCTTAATTTTCTACCTCGCACTGCTAGCATAGGTTCAATAAGTGTAGATTGGTTAACTTCAGACACTGGAAAATTTCTCTTAAAGGAGTATATTTAATGGAATATAAGTCTATCGAAAGTTTATTGAACTACTATTGGAATTCTTTTTGTTGAGGCAGCAACTTTCAGAATGGTTTATCATGAAGGTCATCATATACATTCTCAGAAGCTTCAACCTCTGTCTGTAGTCAAAGTGATACTCAGAAAAGTTACTTTAAAAATGAGTTGCAGCAGTCTCTGTTGATCCCTGGTTGTTCCAAGATTTCATTTACAAGCAGGAAGCTGTATTTTCCTAGTCAGCAAAAAGTTTTTCATTTTGATGTAAGTGTTCTAACTAGATCAATTTTGTGAAATATCTTTCTGATTTCTCAATAAATGTCTTTTTTTTTTATTAACTCTGTTGTAAAGATTTGTAGCTTTTTCTAAAAAACCCTAAACATATACAAAGATTAGAAAATCAGTCTTTTTTTGCTATTTTATAGTCAAACACGAGAAACTATGCAGCTACAATAACTGTGTCAATTATGTGGGAAAATTAAATAATATTCTTCCTTGTTCGACTTTTCTCTGCAAGATTTATAGAAATAAAGTATGTTATCAGTCAGTCAGGAAAAGAGCAGAATGCACTCAAGGAATGGATTTATTCACTTTAAGTGTCTGCATTTTCTAAGCATATGGATTGCTTTTGAGAATAGAAGAGTACTTTGAACTCAAAAATGTATTTTGCACAGTTGCATAGAACAGACATTCAGCTGATTTTTGTGTTGGTTTCTATTCCAGATAATTCAGCTGATAGTAAGAGAGTGACTAGAGAATAAATGAAAACTGGTTAAAAGTGGTTTCTTTTTCATGTCTTTGAGCAGAGATTTCATTTGATGGTGGTGAATTGTCCAGAGTATAACCTTTTGAGCTCTTTGCAACTAAAACCAGTGCATATTCCTGCTCAGTGTAGCCTCCGGTGCAGGTGTAGGTGCTTTGGCTTCTTGACAAAACTTTCTGCATTGAAATAGAAAATATCCAAGATTAATCTCTCTCTGTCTTTTCAAGTGAGGTGTCATGTGAACATATAACATTCTTCTCTTGGTTAGCATACCAGGAACATAGGAAGCATCAAAAAAACCCCACAAAACACCCACTGCCACATATACCTGTTACTTTCCTTCCAGTGTATACGTACCCAGCATTCGTATAACAGTCTACTTACTATCCTGCTGCTCTCTACCACTATCATCAGCTATGCTACACCATGCCAAACATCATAGTTTGTGATGTACTTGAATGTTCTTCATAAAAATTACTTTAATTGGAATAAGATCAGAGGTAAAGTTCTCAGTCCTTCACTACTATTTTATAATTTTTCTTAGAAGATACATTGATATATACATAGAAATGTAACCTGTAGTGGAGGAATGTAGTAAACAGCAATTTAAGAAATGTTCAAGGAATGATTTTTATAGTTGCACGTTCCCCTACAGTGTATTGGCACACTTTAACCAGTAGAACAATTCTTAATTTCTTAGTGATTTCAGAAGTCCATCTTAGTGATAATAGCAGCATTTACTTAAAAGGTTTGGGATCTAAGACTGAGAAAAATAGTACTGTAAATAAAAAATGGTAAATCTCATTCATTGCCTAGGAAACTTCAGGCTGCATGCTACTTTCCAGTGGCAGTAGCGAGTATGTGCTCTCTATGGCCTTAATATCAAAATATTCCTTTGAGTAACCTACTCCAGTGGCCCTGGAGTCCTGCTGTTCTCTACACTAGAGCAGTTATGATCAGGAGCCTCTGCATCAGAAAGTAAATCTGCAAGAAAAACATACTGGTATGTGTGGACATGGTTTGCTTCTATTAACATAGATGAGTTATTCTTGTTGGTTTCATATGTACAGCTGTTTTTATTGGTGTCAGTGTAAAACAAAGGCCTATAAATCATGAGATGAAAGAAGGGTTCCAGTCTGACCCTGCAGCGAGGTCAGATAATTTTAGCAGCATCTGTCCATCCAATTGTGCTCTGAATGGCATGTGTAGTCTCAGAGCATGAGCACCTGCTGTTTTTCTGTGGAGTTACAGCAGAAAGATCAGCTTGGTTTTGGTTTCAGTTCCTGTTCAGTCAGGTATGTTAGGTCATAACTGAAAGCAGTCTGCAATGATAAATGGATAGAAAAGAAAGACACAGACTATGAGATGAAGGGACAGAGTGAAATAGGGACTTTGTCTTCTTCACAGAGTTATTGGCAACTGTATTTTTTCTTTTATCATACATTTTGTGTTTTCTCCAGTTTTATGTCAAAATGTTATTAGACCTATTCTGATCTGTTGTAACAGTGCTGGGAGCTGTAGCTGGCATCGCCGAAGGCAGCAGTCCCTTAAACACTCTTATCTAATGCAGGTGGCAGGAGCAGAGGAAGGAAGGTTAGGGCCACATCTGGTAGATTCTTTTAAGATGGCTTGTTTCTCCAAAAGCTTCTATTAGAGCTCATAATAAAACATGTTGTTAATTCTCTTGCGTCTGACAGGGGTACTTTTTAAGTGCAGGTCAAGATTAAGACCTAACATTTTTATAGTTTCTTACAGTCTTATCATGTCTAAACCTACATGATATTGAGGTACTACATGATATATGGTACTTTTTCTCAAAAGACAAAGCTAAGATCTGCATCCTGGCCACCCTGTATGAGTTACATAACTGCTTCTCAGTCTTTGTTTGCTAACCATCTTTTTTCTACACTGCATATGGATTTTGTTTTTATTTCTGCCTGATCTTGGTTTAGTCCTCTCATTGTTTCCTTCTCCATTCCTTGAATTTGCCTTTTACTGCACATGAAATACTTAGGTAGCCTGACTGACTCCAGTGTGGCTTGGATGTAAACCCTGCTTTGAAACCACAGATTCACAAAGCATGTGCTTTAGAAGCCAGCTCAAAAATGCTAAACCTTGTGGTCAAACACAGATAGACATGTTCCATAGCTGACATGAATTTTTGACATTTTCCATGCACTCTCCAGATCGGACACTAGTGCTTGAACATTAGATTTGTCATGTTATGTAGGACTTGAACTCTAGTAAAGCTCCTATTTAACTCTATTTGGCAACTTGTTGTTCTGTTTAAGTATTCTTACTGTTACAAAAATCTGCAACTCTTCTATGCCTTAAAATTTCATTTATTATATCCTGACAGAAAAGGCTTTCTTTTGAAAAATCTTATTTGAAACCAAAGGGAAAATGTTTTTTAAAATACCAACACTGATGAGATTCATCAAAAAGTAATGAATAATTTCAATTAAAATAAAACTCTAAAGTGATTGCTCATTCTCCGATAACAAAATGGGAAATAAATGACTATCAACATTTGGAACATCATGTTTCAGACTGAGCAAAGCATTTAACTGTCCTGTGAGATCTGCCATACTCTCAGTCAGAGTGCTTCATTATGGAATTGTCATTAACCACTCAGTAGTTAAGGATGCTTTGAGCTTTGCAGCTGAAGTGGGGGTTCAATATCAGTTAAGAATGAAGAATGAAAAAAAATGTGCATATTTATGAAACTACACCACTGGGATGCACATTTCAGCTAGTGCTCAGACACCAATGTGAAATTAATTCACTTGATTTTGATAGAAATCCTCAAGGAAGCAAACTGAAGTGTGTGGGTACAAATATTAGCAAACATGTTTATCACGCCTAACATATCTGTTAACTGTAGACTGTGGGAAAGGTCATGGGAAGAGAGATAAATATACACATTTTGTTTAATGGAACAATCACAGAATTGTAGAAGTGTTCTGGTTGGGAGAGACTACTACGATCATTGAGCCCAACCATTAATACAGCACTGCCAGGTAATCACTAAACTATGACCCTCAGCACCACATTTACACGGTGCAAAATATAATGAACTTTAATTTAGAAAATTGCAAAAAGTGGAAGGGCGACATGTGTTTCTTCACACACACAAATATCTCTGAAACTGTAATACACAGGCACCTAAAGTGTATGTGTAAGTCCAGACTAGTACCAAGAACCCACAGCTACTATGTCAGCATCCCTTTGGTTCTGCAAGTTCAGAGAGCAGCACTACGGGAAGGAAATGATGGCACCTCTCCTGCGACAGGTCAGGCACAGCTGTTGGGTCAAAGCCAGCTGTAATGACATTGACATTACTGTTTTCCTGTTCAGTATAAAGCTTGCAGCCTTATTCTGTAGCAGCTTTATTCGTTCCTGCTGCTTTTGTTTGTGTGTAATTAGGCATATACTTCATCATCTAGACACTGCCTGCTCTTCAGAGCTTTTCTGGGGTTTTTGGTGTAAATTCCACCATATGTTTTGAGCCCATAGGTGGTCTTTTCTAATTAATGCCACAGTGACAATACCACTAGTATTTCACAGTGGTTATTCTCATGTGATCTGTGAATCAACTGTTAGGAAGTGGCTGTGACAATGTGCAGGGTGCTGTGAGGATGTACGGGGACACTCACCTCTCAGTGTAGACAGACATTTGAACAAGTAAGTACAAGGAGTGGTTGTGGTGATTTAGTGCTGCTCTGGTTCTGAAAAAAAAAAAAACCACCTCATGTTCTCTTTTGCTTGCTTTTCCTATTTTTACCATTATTTGAGCAACAGACTGAAAAAACAAACCATAAACTGATGTTTATCCCAAGAGCTTGTATACACAGCCCACAGACTTGATCCTCACAGGCAGAAGTGATGTAGGCTGACCAGGTCCTGTATTCCTCCAGGGCCCAGGCACTGAGGTGTGAGGTACCTGGCTGTGGATTTGAATATATAACCTGCAACAAATGTAATTTCTGAGTATTATGTTTTTAACAAACTCCTCCCACTTCTGCTCAAGATGTCCTCAGTTTCCATTTTAGGCATCTTGCATTTTTCCTCTAGACTAATATTCAGCGACATCCATGAGACCGAAAAGTGAAACTTCATTAATAGCTTCCTAGCTGAGGTGTAAAATGACGCTTGTCAGTTGACAACATAATATATATTTTTTAATCTATTTATCTTTTAGGAGGATCAGAGTGAAAATAACTACTTAATTTTCCCATATTCCCCAGACATGAAAAAATTTTACACCTTTTGAGTTACATTCAGCTGTCACAACTCTAAAAGCTTGTAGAATTACCAGGTAAAGTTGGTTTATCCTGGGAGATGTTTCCTGCAGTCTTGCAAGGATTCCATAATAGCTGTCTAGTAGTGTTTGCTTTGCTTTAAGAGCAATAAAGGACTTCTGGGTTGAGGTATGGCCTGAAGTGGTAAACAGTAGTCTCACTAGTATTTCATATGTGGAAATTACATGGACTAAAGGTGGCAAGGGCCTCCCTCCTGAGAGAGGCTGCTGCAACAATCCCCATAGATCCTGGTCTTTGTGGTTTTGCTATCCCAGCGTAGGGAACATGCTTGGGAAGACAGGAGTTCTCATGACTTGTGCTCTAAAACATTTAGGAGCTTGCTGTGCCTGTGCTGGGAGTCTGATGAATGTAAATCACAGGTAACATGTAACCAACCGTACGTGTTATGTGAGGCTGGCACAATATGTGCTGCATGTTTCTTGTAAGGCAGCAGTATGTGTGGAGACATGGCAGTAGTGATGCTGTATACAGAGACATTGTCTGCCCAGCTGTCTAAACCACATACTTCTATTTTCTGTAATTCTGTACTGCATCTATACAGAGTATAGGGAATGTACAATGTTAGAGAAAAAAACCTGTAATCTAATGATAGTCCTTCAGGTGATCAATGCTCATTTTTACTCCACGTGTGGGGGAAATAATGAATGTCAACATTGAGCAGGTTTTCCCCAAGGTCTTGGCTTTGTTCGGGTACAGCATCATCAAGCTCATTTCAGGACAGTTATGCAATATTTTGCTTTATCCTTTTCACTCATTGCCTGTCCCTGTGAATATACTACATATTTTTCAGACCTCGATCATCACAAAAAATGGCTCAGCCTGTCAAAATGACTTATTTTTGCATTGTCCATGTGCTTCATAAGCCTCAGTTACTTTGTTTCCAAGGTATGGTATGACCCCATCTCACTGAAGTAAAGAGATATATAGCAGGATGAGATAGACTAGTGAGACTAAATTGAGAGGCTGTCAGTCATTTGGGGATTTTCACTTTGAAGTTGGCAGACCTGGCTTTTTATACTGTGGTTTTTTCACTTGTTCCATACACAGCTTTTAGTCAATTTGTCACAACAGTGAATGCTCAGTAATTTTGGATCTTGCATCCGACACCCATTAACTGAGGTCTATCCAGTTAATGACCATTTGAGAAAGGGTTGGTTTAAGTGATTTATGGACATGATGTCACATAGAAACTTTATAGCAGAAACATGAAAAGAATCTAAATTCTCCAGAGCAGTGTTCTGTTGTCTTCACTACAGCACATCCTCCCTTCTTCCTTCTTTGTCCTCCTTCATCCATTACATGTGCTACAATCATGGCAACAAAAGAGGCAATGGATCCTTCAGACAACAGGATCCTCTGTTTGACCAAATTGATTCATCTCCCTGGGCAGAGAGATGAATAGTCATGTAAATGAAGATTGTGTTCCAGACCCACACACAAGAAGGCCAAATTAAGGTTACCCAGGCAGACCTAATATCTGGGTATTGCTTGCTTTTGAGAACTGGACTTTGCCAATCAGTGCTTTCCATTCTTAGTAAAAAAAAAAAAGTGTTCTTGTTTATTCCATTTTGTACAATTGTGTTTGTACCAGTGTAAGTTATCACAATTTGCATTCTTCTTGTTTGCCCATCCTGCAGCTAATGTAGCACTGTGCCTAGCAAGTCTAGAAAATGGATGTGGTGTGGGTGGAAAACATGTGAGAACAGTAGATATAAAGTTTCTGTCTTTTGGCATTTAGATTTTTTAAAATATTTGAGTGTAATAAACAAAGGTTTGTGCTTTAGTTTTAATTTTATTTTGTCATGGAAACGTATTAAATCTGAGATGGAAAAAAACCTAAGAAGAAATATTTAGTTTCAACTTTTAAAGTAGGAGTGAGTTGAAGACTATAAAACACTTTCAGTCCCCAAATTTATGAATGTGTACTACTGAATTGACTTAATTATCACTAACCAAAGAATTTTCAAGCTACAAAGTTTATAAGGCATGAACAGGATGTTCTCTGGTGAGGGTCCTCTGGAATTTACTCATGCCAGACAAGCCTCAAGCCCCATTTCATTTCAGAAAAAAAAAACATACTCCTTTTGTCCCAGCCTTTCAACAGATACTGGTTCCAGAACCCTTGGTTTTCAGCTTACTGGCAGTCTTTTCTTTGTCCTTCAGAATTTCATTGTTCTTCAGAGTTATACTACATTGATCCCTTGTGCTTGGAAAATGTTACGACTTCTAGTCTAAGACAAACATTGCACATCCAGTGCGCTCAGGAATAATTTATAATGCTTTTGTTGCCATGAACCAGAGGGATGGCAACTGGATTTGTGGGTGGCATCTAAAAGAGCCCATCTGTACCCTCTAGAAGTTTTGATGAGAACAACTGTACTGAGGTACAGTTTATGAATTACTAAGGCCAGGTGTGACTTAAACAATTTGTGTACTTCAGGAAACTCTCCCAACATGAGTGAGTACTTCAGTCTAAATATCAAATGGTCACTAGGTGGTGGGTCAGGAATGTGGAATGAACTGTAGTATCAACTGCCTGGTTTTAAAATGTTGACATGTCTAGGATTGTGACAAAAATACAAGAGCTCATCTTTCATGTTTTTGCCAGCTACCAAAAAATCTACCTGTGGTTTCTAAATTTATTTCCATATTTGCTACTTCCTTCATTAGTTGTAGATGTTTTTGCCATTTCAGAAACCTGAAATTGAAATATTAATGGCCATCACAAATTGTCACTGATTCTCTGAGTATACAACCCAAAAGAAGCCACACTGCTTCTATTATCCCATTCAGTAAATAAAAATTACTTTCTCCTTTGCTTAAACATTAGCTGTAAGTCCTGATGGAATTTCTAGACTGATGCCACACAGTGCAACAAAAACAAAAGGCTTTTCAATCTGATTCAACTTTTATAGGTTGTGAACTTTTGCTTACAGAACACCTTTCTCTTAAAGTATTTGCCACTTTTCTAATGTTGAAGCAGTGACAAATGTCATGGTCTTTAGAGGAGACTTTGAAGGAATTCGTATCACTTTTGTCCAGAATTTTATCTGTTTTTCTAATGAGGTACACAGGACCTTCAAGGGGATGTGCTCTCTACTCCGCTTCTTAAGCAGCTCTGGAGATTCTTTCTTCAGAGTACAATTCCTCTTTGTCCCCATTTCCACTAAGATTTGCTGTCTAAGGAACAATTAGACTTCTGTGGAGCTGCCTTTCTTGCCAACAGGAGACTGTTGCTTATCTAAGGGCCATACAATGCACTGCAATAATACATTGAGCAAAAATTGAAATGGAAGGAAACAGCAGATTCTAGATGCACTGCTCCACTTTCCTAGCTTTTATTTCTGCTTAGGAAGACTATATATTCTCAGTTGACCTATGCTACTTACAGCTTTTTGGGAGCTTCCAGTCTTGTTAAAGAGCCTGTCTGTCAAAAGGCTTTCTCTGTGCAGTTTTTTCCTTACCAAGTGGTGAAACTTTGAGATGTAATCAGCTGTATCTTATTCAGTATGACAGCAATGGAACCATTGAAGCCACTGATGCAAATCAAATGTGATCTTATTGTTATTCCTAAACAGAAACACAACAACTCCAGAGACCAAGGTGTCACTTGATCACATATAACACAAAACCATTCCCTTCATATGTTTATAAGTATTTGATTACTACTATTAGTATTACAGTTATTAGTCATTAAATCATTACCTACATTACCTAAAGAGGTCTCAAACTTAGAGTAGCTAATGGCTACAAAGCTATTGCCTCTGGTTATCAGTCAGTGTGTTGTTACTTCTCTGAAAAACACTTCAATTGCTCTGCTTTAAGAAAAAAATTTAAAGAGTTCATTTATCCCAGGAAACCAGAAGTCAGAATTTATTGGATTGGAAATAACAATTCAGCTGTGTAGAGTTCTTCACATCACTCTCATGGCAAAATCAGGAGGATATATTCACCTCAAGTAACAACACTCCCAGACTCTAGTCAAATGAAATTAATTGTTTTGATGGAGCATTTTTAAAGAAAAAAACCTCAAATCATGTTATATTAATTTTCTGAGAGAATAATCTCACTGTATCAGCTCATTCTTTCTTTGTTTTTGTTTTGTTTTGGTTTTTTTTGTGTTTTGGTTGGTTTTTGTTGTTGTTTTGTTTGGTTTGTTTCTTTGTTTTGTTTTGTTTTCTCTGATTTAGAGTTCAATATTTGCATCACTTTGGGATTTGGATAAAAATGTTACCATAATGCTATTATAAAGCTACTTACTTGCTAAGCTCTACAAAACTTCTATTTTGTTAATTGTACAGTGACCAGAACAACCATGTTCTGGTGCCTAATTGGATCCATTAAGTATTGCTAAAAAAACCCCAAACCTTTCCCTGGATAAGTTGTCTTTTCTCTTTCCACAGCTTAATTTGTACATTATCTATGAATGATATATTTTGTCTTTAGAGGAATTTTTTCATGCTAAATTCTTAGATTTGAATAAATAATTACCAATTAAGAATGAGATACATGAAGATGATTCTATATAGGTTGTAATTACTAATGCCTTTTAATGTTAATGAAACCACTAAAGAATTTATACTGGGTTAGGTTCTCCAGAAGAACCAGATTAGGTTGAAGCTGTAAAGACCAGCTGAGTTACAACTTGTTCATACCACTGGGAAGAAGAGGGGAATTTAACTGACAGCATGGGGTTTTTTGAGGTTGTGGCTTGTAGAAGGTTTGCCAGACACTATCCCCATGTATGGTTGCCTCTGCAAATCCACAGTCAATATAGGCATAAAGGTGATTCCTTCTTGACCTTTATTAACCACTCCTTTTATTTTTGTCTTCAGGTGTGGGTGGATGCTGGTACACAGATATTTTTCTCTTACGCGATTTGCTTGGGGTGCTTGACAGCCCTGGGAAGTTACAACAACTATCATAATAACTGCTACAGGTAATATCTTCCGCGCTTTGTTTTTACATTTAGTTTCAGTGATGTAAGTGTCCACAAATTTAGCTTAATCCAGAAGCTCTTCCCTTTTCCTTTAGTTATTTGCATGAGTAATCATAAGCACATGCACATATTTTTGTAGGACAGAGATCTGTAATGTTTCTTATAATTTTCAGAGGAAATTTTCCAAAATTAGGTGTTTTGATCATATCTGATCCTTGCAAAACCACAAGCCGCTGAATACACACATGTATGCACGATTGCATGTATCATATACACATTTTCATACCTGTGTGTGCAAGAGTTGATTGTATACAGTATA
>JANIJG010004941.1:7989-19221 GCA_024611175.1 Megaceryle torquata | reverse complement strand
CTGCTCTGGCAGGGGGGTTGGACTAGATGATCTTTCTAGGTCCCTTCCAACCCCTAACATTCTATGATTCTATGATTTTATGACAGTGGGACCCGGGCAGATGTACAAAATGACACAGGCTTGACATATAAGGAACATGTGTTTTAATACAGGCAAAACCCAGAAAACTGCATGTAGGCCTAGGAAAGGCAAGAATGGCCACAGAGCCTGGCACTCAGGTAGTCAGTTCCTCTGAAAAAAACCTGGGATTCATTGACAAAGAGTTGCATTAGGGCTCCTATTGCAATGCTGTAGCTAAAAGAAGCCCTAAATGTAAAAAAGAGAAGAGCAACCAGTGGAAACATGGATATAATTTTACATTTATACATAGCTGCATGGACACAGATGTTGGAACATTATGTACAGTTCTGATCATCCCTTATTTATAAAAATATGTTGAAAAACTGAAGAAGATGCAAAAAATGAGCCAGGAAAAATAATCCAATGCTGGAATAAAAATAAGATCTGCACATTACAAGATCTGAAGACCTGATCAAAAAGAGGAAGAATCAAAGAATCATAGAATCATGGAATCATAGAATGGCAGGGGTTGGAAGGGACCTCTGGAGAGCATCAAGTCCAACCCCCCTGCCAGAGCAGGAACACCCAGGGCAGGCCACACAGGAACATGTCCAGGTGGGTCTGGAAACTCTCTTGAGAACGACACTCCACAAACTCTCTGGGCAGCCTGTTCCAGGCTCTGTCACACTGACAGTAAAGAAGTTTTTCCTTGTGTTGAGGTGGAACTTCCCATGTTCCAGTTTGTGACCATAATAAGTAACTCGAATATGACACAGGTACTTTCATCACAGGACACCGATCTGGAACTGAAGTGGAGAAAGCTACTGTGATGAGCAATGGAGAGTAAAATGAAACAAATTAACAAGAAAAATGACGCAAATGTTTTGGAAAGCCAAATTATTTCAAGTTTTTGACCCAAAAGTCTTTATCTGAAAACCAGATGTCGGTATGGAAGACTGTGATTTAGAGAAACTCCAGGTAGACAACGAGATCTGGAAGTAACTTGATTTAAAACAAAACAACAACCCAACAAACAAAACCAAGGTCTATTTTATCCTGGGAAAATGGCCCTGATGATCTAACAGCCTTTCTGGGCACATATGGCTCTACTTCTATGGATAACACTTTGTGGAGCTGACCCAAGTTCTTCCTGCACGTCCAATTTACCTTTTTGGCAGAGAACTGAGAGGAAAGAGAGTGGTGTAGTTCCTGCCAAAGCTAACAAGAAGTGTATCTTACATAAGACAAAGCCCTACTTGCAGAGAAAAGAAACGTGTAACTCCAAGAAAAGAGTAAAGTCATAAACACCCTGGAGCCCATTTTGCCTTCAGTTCCTTGCTGCTGTTGCATGTTTTTAAATGGTAGTTGAATTTGTTCAGGACTGATGTTGCTTTCCGTATGCACATCTGTGCCTTGACATTTCTAATGCTCTATGGTATTGGGGAGATAAAGGTTCTGTGATCCTCTTGTCCCCCTTCTATAACGAAGCCATTATCCCTAAGAACTCATTTAAAACTGTATCTCTGTGGGTTCCTCCCCATCAATTCATAAAGGCTTTAGTCAGTGTGTTTGAAATGGACCCAGCAACAACCTCACGCAGCCTGAATGTGTGTCTGTACCCAGAGCTCCCTGCACAATTTGAGTTACTGTCTTCAGAGAGGCCAGAGGCTTCAAAAGGTTTTACTTCTCATCCCTACACTTCCTAACTTGGAGTCTTGAACACAATTTATATGAACTGTCAACGCAGAAAAGGATTTGAGGATCATGTCTAGAATGATTCAGAATTTGATCCTCAAAAATCCTTATCCATTAGAGGGTTGGAATTTTCCTTTTCTTAAGAAAGCAGCCAACCCTAATTTCTTTTTAAAAGTCCAAATATCTGGGAAAGCATCACTTATGTGCTTTAATCTGTGAATAGTGTTCTGTACCAATACTCAGCTAGCATGAAAACTCAGATAAGCAGCCCTGTTAAAATCAATGCGAAAAGTTGCCTGAAGAGAGTAACGTTTGCAGGATAAGATCCTCTGCAGAGAGTTTCTTTGTTTCCAGGGATATTTTGTGCTACACTGAGTAAAAAATGTCATTATATTTAAAAATGAAATTTTGCAGGCCGTTGATCTAGAATGTGAGCTAGTTCCTTTGCATATTTTGGAAAATCAGAAACAACATATTTATTTAATTTAGAAAAATTACTTCCTTCCAAGGCTGTTTCTCAAGAAATATTCATGACAGCCTAAAACTTGCAAACTCACTACATATACGTGCCAGGCATAGCATAAAGATAAATAGCTCAATACTCTTGATATGAAATCTCCCTGAACAAGTATTTTGTGTTGGATTGTAGCAGTTCTTAAAAGACCTTTCAGTGTCCTTGAAAAATAAGCATAGTTTCAAAGGGCTAGTAAATATATATCTTCATGGGGTAGCTAGCAAATGTTTCAATAAACTGTAACTAACAATTTTCATACTTTGTCCAGGAGTGATTAATCATGTTGCTTTTTTTAAGGTTTACATTAAAATAATAAGAAATAAACATTCCAAAATAATAAAACATTTTGGTTCCCATGCCAATAGGAAAAGCCAAAGACATTAAAAATTAAAGAAGACATGTCCAATCTGACCCCAGCTAAGTAATTTCCATGTCTCTGGCCTTTCTTGGTCCCCTGAGGAAAAGAGATGAAACTCTTCTCCCAAAAGCTGAGGGTACAACTAACCTAAACTCTTCCCAAATGCAGACTTAAAGAGCAGAAATCCAGGTCTGTAAGTTATGCTTAGTTATTGAATGACTGTTGAATCAGTTTGTGTTATGGCTTTTGAGAAACAACTAAATGAATTATGGACAAAGTGTTAATCTGAATAGAAGAAAGTGTTTGGTCCTGTCACTGCCTGCTTTAAAGGAGTTTGGCTGAAGATTCTCTCCTATGCTTCATTATTTTCTCCTTTATGCTTTAAAAATATATCCCAAGATTGAAATTTAATAAAGGTTAGGGCTTTTTTTTTTCCTCTTAAAAAAATAATCTTTTGTAGTAAAACCATCTAAATATTGGTCTGTTTCTGGGTTGGTTTTTTTTGGAGGGACAGTTGGTCTTTTTTATGTTTTTTCTTCAGAAAAAAAAAAAAAAAAAAGATAAGGTTAGAACAAATGAGCAGAAAGTACTCAGGTGGGGAAAAAAAATTGTTACCAGTCAGAAACCCCACTTCCTATCTCCCTGGGAACATAAGATAAAGATGCATTTTACCCCAAACCAAGCATCCTGTACCAAACTTCAAGAAGCAAACAAGTGTTGATTCTTCACCAGATCATTTTTTGTAGTCTTCAAGGAATCACATCTCAGAAACTTTCTATGCTGGGGTTCATGTCTTTGTATGTAGCAGTACTGATAAGATTTGTGTTCTGAACTTTAATCATCTTCTTATGTGAAGGACATCCTCAGCTTAAACACACATGAAAGGGCTTCCTTTTGATAGCTTTCAGCCTGACATCTGCTAGATGCATTGGACTCCCTTGTCTCCTTCCTCCTCCTGGTTCTTGTCCTGGGTAAGAGTGAAAGAGGGTTCCTTATGCACCTTCTCCACCTCTGTCATTCAGAGATTCAGCTTTTCAATTCAAAACTCAGAGGTTTTCATGATGTAGACCAGAGTGGAATAATATATGGCCAGTTTACTAAAGCTCAGATTAAATGTTATATTTACAGTTAAGTGCCAAAGTTTCAGTAAGATGCTTGTGAAACATTTCCATTTTTTCAAATCAGACAACCTTTTCTGATAGAAAACCTGTCTGCTGGAAAATTTTCAAGCTCTCTGAGTGTTATGCTACATTTTTGGCTCAAGAAGATCAGTAAGAGCTCTTTATTTTTATTTTAATACTGAGTGTCAAAATTAATTATCAGAAATTTCACTGACATAAAGGAAAATATTTTGGCCAGGGCATTCATTGTTATAAAGAATATTACCAAAATTTTCACACTGCAGTCATAACCACATATTCATGTAGCCTAACTAAATAAAATACAGATTTCAAGCAAACAAGGGTAGAATTTTTGGCTAATACACACAAGGCAATATCTTTTCTGGAGCCTGACTTTTATCAATTCAGGTCGTTTAGTCTTGACTACAGATATTTTGAACGCTTAACTATATGCTCATAAAATGAAGTTTGCTCAGATATGAGGGAGGCCAGGGACCTAACAGAGATTTTGCTGTGTCTCTTATAGAGCAATCTCCATAAAGAAATGGCAAAACACTAATTTTGTGTTTGGTAACTCTATCCTGTCTAAGCCCCACTTCAGGTGCCTAACTCCTCCAGAAGACTATCAGGCAGGTCAGGCATGATTTCCCCTTCATAAAGCCATGCCGACTACTCCCAGTCACTGTCTTGTCCTTAATATGTTTGGAAATGGCTTCCAGGAGGATTTATTCTATCACTTTTCCAGAGACTGGGTTGAGGCTGACTGGCCTGTAGTTCACTGGATCCTTCTTTATGCCCTTCCTGAAGACAGGAGTGACATTTGTTGTCCTCCAGTCCTAGGGAGCCTCCTGTGATCCCCAGGACTTTTCAAAGCTCATCAGGAGTGGCCTTGCAATGGTATCTGCCAGCTCCCTCATCACTCATGAGTGGCTCTTGACAGGTCCCATGGGCTTGGACACATTTAGTTTGTTTAAATGTTCCCTAACGTGATCTTTCTCCACCAAAGGTAGTTCTTCCTTGCTACAGCCTTTTAAACCAGTCAGTCTCAGGGGCCTGGAATTCCTGGTTTGTTTTGGGGAAGAGTGTTAGTCTCCTTTGGTTGTTGTACTGTCCGGAAGGCTTGCGAAAGTGAAGGAAAGGAATGTTTGAGTGTGGCATGGTGAAACTTCTCCAGAAGAACAGCTGTTTATCCAAAGGATTTAGTGAAAGTTGGCTTTTCTACAGAAGTCCAGGTCTGGACATGCATGTGCTGATGGAATAGCAAATTCCTGGTTTGCAATTACATCTAGAAAGAGAAACGTTTTCCATTTGCTGCCTCCCCTCCCACTTGCCCAGCCTGGGATAAGGGTCTTATTCAGTCCAGCCTGAGAAAAGGAGGTTTAGGGGGATAATAGGAGTTTCACAGATGAAAAGAAAGAGAAGGGAGTGCGAGGAGAAAGGGGGAAGGGAGGAGGTAAGAGTCCTGGCACAAATATTTAAGCATTCAGACTGTTGCAAAACTAGGCCTTGTAGGAATAAAAGCTTCGTGTGATGGAAATACAGTCTCTGAGATGATGATTTCTGCTGCCTGTGAACCTAGGAGGTTAAAGCAGAAAAATGATAAGTGAAGAAGAGTTATGAGCAGCGAAGAGAGAGGCAGTCCAGGCCCTGGTACATGCACATGCACCAGGCAGTTGGCCTGGGCCCATGGCTGAGCCAGGACCCTGGCCAATTTTCCTTTTTCTTTTTCTTTTTTTTTTTTTTTTTTAACCTTCCTGGAAGAAAAGGAACGAGGTTAAGCTGACCAGAGAAAGCAAAGCTACCATAGCCTTTTGTGGCCTGTGAAGCTGAGTACAGACTGTCATTGTCAGGCTGTGTAACACAGTCCACTTTTGTTGTTTACTTGCAGCAGCGGGTGGAAGGAACTGCTCTAAATTATGTTGGGTGACGGGGAGCCAGGAGAAGGGCTGTCATGGGAGAAGGCTCCACCGTCTTCCTGAACTTTCACTTTTGATTTTCAGCTGAGCTGGAAACAGGATTCTTTATTGTTATTTCTTTTTTTGTCCATGCCTGGACGTGAGGCCAGATCCTCAGCTGGGATAAATCATCTCCACTTCCCTGTAGCCGAGGAAGGTAGGAGGATGCACAGTGATTCAGGATACGACCCGCCTTGTTTAGAGACTGGACTGTTTCTTATCCCTGGTAAAAATCAGACCAGCACATTCATGTGCTCGATCATCAAGTACGTGAACATTTTTCAAAAACACAACTTCCCAATGACCCAGAGTGCCTTTAAAGAAAGAAGTGCTATTGGACCCCAGTAGTGTGAAAGGAGCGGTTGCAATCCCTGTCTCGCCCAGCTGTTAAACCTGTGTTTGATTTTTGAAAAACCTATAGAGAAAAAGGGTTAAAGGAGACCATACAAGAAGTAGAAGAAATAAATTGAATGCACATGTGCAATCATTATTCATACTAACGTTCCCTGTATTACTTCATAACACAGCTGTATACACAAAAAAACAGTCCAGTTTGGTTTCTTCCTATTCGAATCTTATTAATTTCTGTTTAATGGAACACAAATGTTTGTGCTCTTCATTTTGACGAATGCAGCCTCATCGTGTATTTGTTAAGCATTAGCTAGCGTGGTTGTGACCATCTAATACAAATGTCCCTGGGCCTTTCATGGCTCCTGACAAGACATCTTTTGAGCATGACAGTTGCCATGGGGACGGGTGCAATGCCTATTTGGAAGGAAAATTGGGAGCAATGCTCATTACGTCAAAAACTACATTGGGGAGGGGGGGGAGGAGAATGTTTGCTTCTTGTGCTGACACTTAGCTGCTTGTTTTACCCGCCACCCACACACTTCCATCAAACAATATCTCTTTCAAATGCAGAAGTCAAAGTTTGCATCTCCTATCGTTCCAGCTGGAACAGGCAGGGGCTCTGTGAAATGAATATCATCGCGCACAGGGCCAGGGCACTGCCTGGCTGGCTCTATCTGTCACTTCATAACACAGCAACACTGAGACCTCTCAGTTTTCCCCTCCTCCTGCCCTCAGCCAAACACTTCGCCCAGTTCCTCAGGGCACCACAGGGACACCGGGGTGGTGCAGGGAGGAGGCAGCCGTGTGAGTCTAACCAGCTTGCTCAAAACCAGCAGATTTATTGCGGGTTTACGCTGGTGAGAGGACGATCGGTGTCTGTGTGTATCACAATTCCCACAGATAAGAAAGGTGGCAATAACAAACACAAAGACCTTTGTACCCTCCCTATTGCTCTGCAACATTGTGAGAAGCCAAGGGGAAAAAAAAAAGGAAACTTTTTGTAGAAAATGAGTCCTGACCCTTCCATTTTGAGCTCTCTTTCTGTATATTCCTCTGAAGTCTGCACACTTCTTGCATTAGAAATTAGCAATTGCTGTACTTTTCACTGAGTTGTTCTGTTGATTTAGACTTTCAAAAAACCCCTAAACCCACACTGAAAAATCCCAAACTCCCCCAAAGCTGGATACCAGCCAGTCAAAGGAAAAGATGCAGCAGACTTGCCACGAGGCCCAGATTTGGTTGGGGGGGAGTGTTTGCAAAATCTCAAATGTTGGCTTTGGGTGCTGGAGTAATATACCAAAATCTTGGTGAAGTGCAAGGGGTAGCTACAACACCATGCTGAACGCTTATGATGCCCACAATGAATGCTCAGGGCCAGCCAGGTGCTTGGTCCCTGAGGTAGTTGAATCCTGAATCCCTCAAGGTCCTGCTTTGCTTTCTGTGTTTTACAGAGAGCTGGTGCCCACAGCAGCACTCAGGGGTTTGCATTTACCCTGCCCTTAGGATCATACAGGTAACTGAGAAGCTGTTGAGTTCACATGCTAGATATCTTGGCAACAGGACAACTTATCCAGCATCTGGATGAATACATGTTATCTCACATATGGAACGAGGACAGGGTGGTGGAATTGGCCTCTGATTTGCAGGAGGGTGTGATGTTGGTTTTTTTACATGCTGTCAGAGCACTTTTTCATTCTTTTCCCTGTAAGGTTGTGAACATGAACTGCAGTGCAAAGAGGCAGCTTTGAAACACTTGAAAGTTTCCTGGCCATGATCAGTCTGCAGTGTTTCTTGCTGGCACCTCTTTGTCCCAGAGAGGGTCCTCAGCTGACTCCTTCTAACACACTGCCCTGACTGCAGGCAGCAATTAATTTCTAAGGTTTTATTTAAATGAATATAAAGTCCCAATCCTCAAAACCCTCCCTCCTAGAAATAAATGCCATTATGTGCAGCTGTAACAATTCTCCACCTCCCCACCCACCCCCGTTCAGTCATGCATTGACAGCTGCCTCTAAACTTGAACTTTCTCCATTCCTTCACAGCCTGCTACCACTTGAACTGCTTGACTAATATCATCATCTAGAAGCAGCAGCAGATGTTATCTCATCTGGGGAGAGACATTTCCAGGTCTGAATGCCAGGGCTGTAGTTGGGGCTTATACATTCCCCATGGAGTCACAACCCCCAGAAGCCATAAAGGTAATTTTGTGTAGGAGTGACAAGAGGAGTCACAGGTAGTGCCCAGACCCTGGTGCTCTCCTCTCTGCCCTCCTCTTTTTCTTCTCATGACATTCACCAAAGCTAGGAGGCCACAGCTGAAAGGTGAAGGAGTTCCACTGGGCTCTCTTGACTTGATCTTGACTCTCACCTCTTGAGCACCACTTTCACAGGGCTCATTTAGCTCTATTAGATGGTTCTTTTTCTTCATTAAAGTGACATGTGTGAATGTCTGGCTTCTCTTAGCTTTTCTGCAAACCCAGGTGCTAACCTCCAGGTTAATACATCGCAAACTTTTGAAGTAGGTAATTTTGTTTTTCTAAATATGATGTGTTTTACCCTGGTTCACTGTATGCTACATCAAAATATGTAATTAATTTAATATTTATGCTTATAAAATAATAATAATTTCAATTAATATTTTATTTCTAAAACAGCTTCCCTCTCATCAGATACAGCTAAAAAGAATTATAATATATGAAAAGCTAGCATTGCAGCAAGTTTCAGAGTTACCCTGTGGTATGTGTTTCAATATAGCAAACACGAGACAATTTGACTTAATTTAGCCAACCCTGCCTAGTCACATCTTCCATCACCATAATTTATCTGGCTATCATCTGATCGTTTTGTTTTATTCAAACTTTAGGCTTAATTCTTCAGATTTATGCATACAATGACATGCACATGTCTCTTAGGTTTAGAGCGAATTATGAGTGTCTCTGAAGGGAGAGCACTGGGTCAAAGTTATATATGTTTGAAGAAAATTTGTATGAAAACTACTCTGAGGAAGAACCATTCAGTAATAGACCAGTGTGAACCCATTCCCAGTCTTGATATTTGTACTGTCTGAAAGCGTGATTTTCATAAAAATCTAAACTTAGTTGAAAACATTTAGATTTTCATAACTGATAAAGTTACCAGTTTATCACTTTCATGATGAAAAGAATATTTTCAGAATTTTCAGAATTTCACTAGCCTATGCCGAAGGAATTTAATGTTTAAGTTTATTATTATTATAATATGAATTATTATTATTAAGTTTATTATTTTTACACAATTTCATGTCATTCATGCCAGCATCAAAAATCACAAGCAAGAGACACTTTGAAATAAAAAGATCAAATTTTGCACATGCTAAATAACACTTGCCTCTCTATGATTTTTAAAGATAATTAAAATAATAGAATACTTCAATTAACTACATGCGATCACTAATTACACATTGTGTAATACTGTAAATAATCAGTATAAAAATGAAAACCACATTACATTAACTAAAAGAAAATAATTTTAAAATAAAAGAAATTCTGAAATGAACTTTTGTAAATCATCAGCCGTTTCCAGTTTCCACTTCATGGAAAAATTCAGCTGTATTTGATTATGTTCTAAGTCTCTGACAGTCTCAATAGATGTTAGACATCTTGGAGCAGGAAAATATATGTCATTTCGAAAGACTACTATTACAATTAAGTCTGCTGTCTCACAGAAACTCTATTAAGCAGAGAATAAACACCATCCTAAGTGTTTATTAGGAAGAAACTCTGCTTTCCAAACACTCAAGATAACTGCTTTTTGTTCTATGGCAACCAGGTTTCGAAAGAAAGATGTTTCATTGTTCTCTGGTACAAACCTCCCACACGCTTTTGCTTTCTCCTGCTTGCAGTGCTTGACAGAGCTGCACTTTGCACATAGTGATCCAAAATCTGTCCCGTCACAAATAACCACTGATGCTCAGGCTGGCCTACAGGCATGTTTAGACATGTGTCTGCTTTTCTGTCCAGGGTCCAGCCTTCCACAGAGCTGCTGTGTGCAGTGTCTCAAACTAAAGGAGACTGGAAAGTCTCAGTGGTGGACTTCACCTCACCTGACATGGTGTGCTCATGGAGGAGGCCTTTGTGTTTGAGCCACTCACCATCAGATCCTGTTAGTCATGGGAGACAAGCAGGCTCTTCATAGTATGGTTCATCTGGCCCATTTTAGATGCCCTCTTCGTGAGAAGAGCTGTGGGCTTCTCTCCTATGACCACACAGGGAGCCAACACAATACCACAAGTGCAAAGGTCTGCCTCTGCTCAGGTTCACCACACCCAACATGCTTAGCAATAATTTAACCGAGAGGCTGAGTGACCAACTCCCTTGGTGACTACTGGAAAATAAAAACCATGTCCTCAGACAAAAACTCTCCTTAGACCTTATACAGTCTTTAATGGTGCTGTGCTGTGAGCTGCTCACTCTAACATCTTCTCTTCTGGACCATACTGTATTTTACATAGTCAGAGGATGCTCCAAGTGCAGCATTTCCCTTGGCACTGGGAGGGCAGGGGTTGGTCTCGTAGTACTCAGTACAGATTGCTCCTATCTATTGAAACCAGCAGTATGTTTACCATTAGAATGAAAAGAATTATTTATGGAGTTATATTTCCTTTTTCTTTGCAGACAGTTGGGGATTTCTTCCATATTTGAATTTTCTTGGCAATGTTATAATTGTACAGAGAAACAACTTCATTTGAGCCAATAGTATCGAGAACATGAACAGACTTAGTGTGTCCCAGCCAGGGCCATCAGTCACCTCTATCTTTCTTTCCAAACTCGGTGAGCAGCCTTTGTGGCCAGGCAGAGGGACAGAAAAGCCCACAGGGGGTCTCAATTGCTCAAGCAGAAAACAGAAATTTAGGGAAAAGTAAGAAACATTATAGGATGATAAATGTTTATTTTCTCTGAATTTCTTGTGTCTTGCTGAAGGCAGCAGCCCTGTAAAAAGTGATCATCTGGAAGGCTTGCTCTGTAAGTGCAGGGCTTACATTTAGATTTCCACTCCTTGATGATACAGAAATAGTCCTGGTTACAAAGAACATGGATGTCTAGTACATCTCAAGTGTATTTGTGCTAGGGATGCTACAATGTGCTTCTGCTACCATGGCCCCTTGCTTTATCATGCTCATTTAAAATAAAAACACTGGCTG
>JANIJG010004938.1:22708-61297 GCA_024611175.1 Megaceryle torquata | reverse complement strand
ACAGGGTCATTCTCTCTCTCCCTCCC
This sequence comes from Megaceryle torquata, assembly GCA_024611175.1. NCBI lineage: Eukaryota > Metazoa > Chordata > Aves > Coraciiformes > Cerylidae > Megaceryle > Megaceryle torquata. The sequence continues at coordinate 61,271 of JANIJG010004938.1, read as the reverse complement.
TTCCTTCCTTCCTTCCTTCCTTCCTTCCTTCCTTCCTTCCGGTACTGCCAAAAGTAGGGGTTGAGGACACAGATCTCAGTCTGCATTCACAGAGAGGGGATGAGGCCAGTGCTGGATCTGACATTGCTGTATGTGGCCAGGACTTTGACTGCCCAAGGGCATAGTGCTCTGTGGGTCTGCAGCAGCTCTTGCTGTGCCTGAGCACTTGATGCAAGACAGGCTCTGCTCAGACTTGGCCTCCTGGTTCAGCTCTGTGTGCCAGGTCTGGATTTTCATGTGATCACTATGAGGATGTTGGGCTGAACTGTAAGAAGATAACGTACTGAGGAGAGACAAGTGGAGAGGGACGGGACAAATATCCCCATAGGAAACTGCGCTGGGATTTGTTGAGCTGTGGTTGGGGCTGAGTTTGGACTGGGCTTTACTGGTCTGGGTCTGAGCTTTGCTGGTCCAGGGGATAAGAAAAGGCAAGGGCAGCTGGCTGGAGGCAGGCAGGAGGTCTGGAGCAGTGCCTGCGGAGCAGCCTGGTGGGGATTCAATCCGGGAAGTTTTAATGACACAACAACAACAACAACAAAAGAGGAAAGGGGGGAAAGGAAGAAAAGGCTCCTGCAGGGCTGGTTGCCATGGAGACCCCAAGGAAGTTTGAACCAGTCCTGCTCTTTTCACAGCCGCCTTTGAGCCAAGGAGGGAATTATGGCTGGCGATAAAAGGAGACATGTGGCCCTTTGCTCACAGGGACCGGCCTCTGCAGTTACGAGTCTTTGGCTCATTTTCCCCCTTGTCCCCTTCTGCAATTATACATTCGGATCTCAGGAAAAAAAAAGGAAAAAAAAAAAAAGAAATCTAGGACAAGTTGTGCACCCTTTGCCCTGGGGACCCATCCCCGCAGGGCAGACCACTACCTCTTTCAGCCCATTATTCCTCCAGCGCAATGAGCCGCCCCCATTTCCTCTGTAGTTATGAAATTTTTACTTGTTCAGAGCAAATAAACAACTCACGCTGTCTGTTGTCACACCAACCCCTGCACCAAAACAGCCTCTGAGTGGAAGGGAGGCTGAAGATGTTTTCCAGGGGAACTGGAGACAGTTTTCTTGCTTGCCATAGCTCTTGGGTTTTTGGGAGGGATCTGGCTGATCAAATGCCAGAAGTTAACGTGAAAGGGATAAATTCAGCTCTGTGCTGCCTCCTCCAATTTGTCCAGTGGCAGTTCCATAAAACAAGGCCTGAAGTTGTGTCATAGTGCTCAGGTTATACTCATGGGTCTTCCTCATCTTGCAGTTAGAGCTGGATACTTGCACTTCCAGTCCATAGTGCAATATGTTGCAAAACCTCAGGCTCATTTGATGTTATACACAAGGGACAAAAAAGCAAAGGGAAGGCAGAGGTGCCAGCAGGAGAAATGAGTCTTCTGCAGGCATAGCACAGCAGTGGGAGCAAAGCATATCTCAGCTTGCAGCTCTCACCTCCTGTCCAGCTGGACTCGGCTGGGTTAACAGATGCCAATTCTCCTTTTTCATGTGTTGTCAGTATTCATGTCTTGAACCCTTGGTGCTGAGAGCATCATGGTGAACTATGGAAGAGCAGGTATAGCGGGGGATATGGGGTGGTGACAAAGGCTGGGATCTGCTCTCCCTCCCAACCCTTAAAGTGTGTCTCCAGAGCCCATTTCCCCTTCTTGTTCTAAGCTGTGGTGTTGACTGCTGTGATGTGACTGGGGCAGAAGGACAGAGAGGAGAGGCTGGGCCAGGATGGGTAACCTGCTGCTGGCTCTTACCCTGCAGCCTTCTGCTGCTGAAAGCAGAGCTACCTCTTGAGCCAAACACTGAGTGGGACTGGAGGGTTAAAGTGCCAATATGGGGGCTGGGCTGATGGAGATGATATGATTATGCAGACCTCAGGCTGTGTCCATCAGCTTCTTGGGTTTCTTTTTAAACTCTTTTCTTTTTTCTTATTACCTGGAGATGCTGCAGGATATCCATCCTTGGAGGTTTTGGAGACTCAGGCAGCCAAACCAATGGGAAACCTTCTGGTGTCAGTCTTGCTTTCAGTAGGAGGTTGGATTAGAGACCTCCAGAGGTTCCTTCCCACCATCACTTCTATGAGTTGATGCTGCTGCTGTATTGATTTGCAAGTTAATTAACTATTTAGTCTAGGGTTTGGTTTTTGTTTGGTTTTTTTTGGTTTTGGGTTTTTTTGGGTTTTTTTTGTAAAAGATAATAACACAAAACACTTAAATAGTCCAGAACACCACTGGAGTCATCTGACTGATGGGTTACAAAACCAAGATTATGGTTGCTTATTGTCCCAGGCTCCATGGAGCAGGTCAGGCGTGTGGCTGGCCAGCTAAACACTGTGCAAACAGAATTATGTTCCCTGGAAGCTGTCCTGAAAGCGGGGACTGTCCTGGGATCACAAGTAGAGATAGAGAGCTGAAACCTGCCTGCTCACCAGAAGCTGAGTGATGTCTGTCCCATTCCCAGTGATGAACCTCTCTGCTCAGAAGGAACCTGCCTTCACTGAAGGCAGGTTAATGTTAATGTTAATATTAAAGGAAGAGCAGCTGCAGCAATTGAGAATTATTTGGACAAGTGTCTGTAGACATGCTTTTGTCTGCTTTTGCCAGATTTTTGTGTTCTGGGCAGCCTTGTCTCCCATTCCCTCTGCTGCTCCCTTGACACAAACTCATGCATTCCATCCTCCTAAGTCTTTATTTCTTAGTTCCTACCATGGACCTACTTAGCAGAGCAGCCGGTAGTGTCTGGGCTCTGTGCTTAGTACTTTTGCAGTGTCTGAGGACACTCTTACCTGCTGTCTTCAGACAAAGTGAAAAGGAACTTGCACCCCTGAGAGTGTATGAGCATTATCTTTCCCATCCTGTATCCTGGTAAGTGTGCCACCCTTGGAGGTCTTATTACTAGGGGAAGCTGGAGCTTCCTGGAACTAAAAAGCTACTGGAGTTTTGCTTTTGATCCCTGTAAATCCACCTCTGTTCAATAACAAGGCAAAAAAAAGCCAGCTGGTTCATCCCCCAGTCACTATGATCCTCTCTGTACCCACCCCATAGTATTCCTAGTCCAAATAGAGTGGTGAGAGGTCCTCGGGCCCTTCTTGGTGACTGTCCTGGCTTGGATTTCTCTGTCACAGTGTCATCACAGCCACATATCCTCCTGCTGGGGTTACCCCCTCAGTTATCCTGGCATCCCATTTGTGAGGCTGAGTGGTGAATCACACCTGAGCTGCTGTAAAAATAACTTTTTTTTGGGGGGGGGGGGGGACGGTGGGGAGGAGTCTCTATTTTCATCAGTGCCACCTTCATATATTGCTCCTTTTGTTTTGTTACCACATTTTTGATGGCAAGTGTATATGGGAATGAGTAGGTTTTCCGTGTATTGGAGTAGGATCACTGTCTCTGTGATCAGGACAGTGGATGTTTGTGCACCAGGACTGGAATGTGCAGCATACTGTGTCCTGCTCATACTTTTGCAACCAATGGCTGATTCTTAACTATCAGTGTTTCTCCAAGACCATCTATATTTTAAGGGAAGACTGCCCTAAAATGCAGTGCAGGTGATGCAGTAACTATTGCTGACCTGCGGACCAGCTGCACCGACCTATGCTCTCTGTGGCTTGTCATCTAGCGAACAAGCATCAGAGGATGGGGGTGACTTGCCAGGAGAGCTTGGGAGTGTGGGACACAGTGCCACCCAGTGGACCTGCCACAGCTGACTACATCTTAGCTTTTGAACGTAGCATGTCCATTCGTGAGGTGGGTTGAGGCACTGGTCTGTATATGATGCCTTCCTGGTCCCACTGCAAACAAACCTGGGCTGTTCAGCAAAGCACAGGTACCATATTATAACCCTGAAAACACCTTCCCCAGGGCCCTGGGTACCTGCTACTGCCCATCATTCAGGTGTCCCAACTGTGAGGATGCAGGAGGACAACTATTCTGGAAGAACCATAGATGGAGAACTTGCCCATTGCAACATGCTCTCCTCCAGATCTCTGGGATGGAAGTTCTCGAGGTGATGGAGGGAAAGAAAACCCTGTTAACACTTGCATGGCTGGTGTCACTGAGGAGTGGTGGGAGCTCCCCCTGCAAGCAGACACCTCTCCACATGCTTCATCTTAGGAGCACAGGGCTAGAGCAGTTCAGGGAGAAAAGAGCTCCAAGAGTGGTAGGGTGAGTAGGTAGGGTAGAGGAAAATAACGAACACCGTTCCCAATTGTTTGGAAAACTTTCTCCTGGGAAAGGCCCGCCAAAGGCGGCCCTTGCATGATCCCTGGGGGCACAGTACCACCTGCTGGCAATGGGACGGTAGCAGAGCAAGGGATGGGACACAGGGTGGATGGAGATCCAGCCCTGGCAGTTTGCTCTTTTCCAGAATTAGAGCTAGCGAGTCAGTCCAGTTCGAAATATTTAGGTTACAAGTTTAGTCCTCAAAGTCGAGCCAACCTTGCGAGGGGGACTCTTCCCTCTCAGTCAGAATCGCTCGTGTTCAGGCTGCAGTGTTTCTCCATCTGCAAAAGGAAGGTGATGGAAATCCCCAAACACAGCCCAGATTGCCCAGACTGTGAGAGGGGTTTATATGGGTAGATTTTTTTTTTTTTCATCTGGTTCTTTGGTTTTCTATTAAGCTATAGCTTAAATAGTAATATTTTCAACTCCTCCCCTCTTCTTGACTAGGATGTGCATTTCATCAGTGCTTCCTACCTCCCTCTCAGCCCAATGTCATTTCTGTTCTGTTCTTTTCTAGTCATCTCAGCACAGTGTTTAGCCTCTACATCTCCCAGGTTCTACCTCTCTTAAATGTATTTGCCTAAGAAATAGCACATGATCGATTTGGGGCCGTCAGCAGCTCGTTAGCCCTCTCACAACCCTTAAGCCCAGCAGCTATGTTCACTCTTGGTTCCACTTAATCACTTTCTTGCCCCTGTGCGTTGCTGTTTTGTCTTCTCCTCGGTTATCTCACAGGGCACTTTCTGGAGTGAGAGCTGATTGCAAAAACTTTGTGCACTTAGCTACTAGCCCACATAATGTGGCCAGGAAACTGTGGTTTCAAGTAAACCCCGAGGATCCAAAACACAACTCCTGAAAGTATGTGTGGGTTCAAAGATGATCTAGGACTTGATCCCACGCTTGGAACATGGTCCCACTGGTTGAGGATGGGGAAAGGGGCAGGGCAGTCCCTGTTTGGCTACACTCCCTGGATTTTGTTTTCCTAAACCCAACTCATCTATCAAAGTGCACCTGAGTGATGGGATATGTGTTATGTGGTGTGGAAAGAACAATTTTTATACCTGCAAAATTATCAGCCTGTACCAGTGCTGCACCTGGGAATTGCAGACACACCTGGGCTAACTGGGAAAAGGACCAAACTGAAGACGATGAAATTGTCACAAGACACTTTAGGTGAGGTTCAGCTCACCTAAACTCAGATGCTGACAGTGCAGCGGTTGGTCTGAGCAGGGGTCTAGTGCCTAGTCCATGCTGTGGCTGAAGTGTTTGGCTGACAGGCTACATGTGGGTCTGATGTTCTCAGGGGAAGCTCCATGAGATGGTGTGAGCTCAGTTAACAGCTAACTAGTGACAAAAGGAGGAGTCTGCTCTGCACATCTTTTCTACTTCCCTCCAGCAAGGACTGTGTACCCACATGTTCCACCTGGAACTAGCTTGGTGTCCACAGAGCTCTCCATGAACTAGTTCAGTTCACTGATTACACAGAATATGAAAAAAAAAAAAAAAGAAAGAGCTTGTGCAAAATAGTAGGACTGGTGTTGGGAGCGGGAGGATGAAGAAAGGAGGGGGACAGTTGTTTGTCTTTAGGCAGCAGTGAACTGGCTCAGTTTGTCATGCGTTGCCATCCTCAGATTCCCCTGTCAGAGCTCAGCAACTCCACAGGGATTGCTTGAATATTAATCATGATGAACAGTTCTTTTCCATCTAAGATACCTCCTTGGAGGCCTTTTCCTAGGACCTTAGCAAGACTGACAGTGTTTTGGCATGGAGTGCATGACCTCCCTCTACTCTCCTGTTTCCTCCAAGGTGCAAGCACTATCTTGACCCTGCTCTTCTCTTCTATCTTGAACAATCTGTGCATCATGGACTATTTTGGGTTGGAAGGGATCTTTAAAGGTCATCTAATCCAGTCCCTCTGCAGAAAGCAGGGACATCTACAGCTAGAGCAGGTTTCTCAGAGCCCCAGCCGACATCACCTGGAATGGTTCCAGGCATGGGGCAGCAACCACCTCTCTGGACAGCCTGGGTCAGGGTCTCACCACTCTCAGCATCAAAAATTCCTTCTCTCCAGTCTCCATCTCCCTCTTTCAGTTTAAAACCATCACCCCTTGTCCTGTTGCAACAGGCTCTACTAGAAAGAAATCATACAGACTCTGCATGTTTCATTGTTCGCTTTCAGTCTCATCAGTGTTCCTGGATGACCCAACACACCATTTTATCTGGACAAGTAACACCAAGATGGTTCACTTCAAACTGGGTCTGAAGAAGATCTGATCTTGATCCTCTGTCCTTGTCCTGGATTACTGCACAGACATAGAGTGGCAGGACCTTTCACTAGCAAAGGAAGGTGGAAATCCAGGGTGTCAGTTTATATCACGTCCAGACTTGTATTTAGGTTGGAAAAGCCACCATAGAGTGATGAAGGTGGGTGTGTTCAGAGCGCAGTTCATAGCACCCCTCACGCAGCTTCTTTTTGTGGTGACAGGCAGACTCTGGTGAACATGTACGTCAAGACCACAAACATCCTTCAGGTCCTCTAAAGACTCCTGCTGATGCTTCTTATTTTTATCTCTGTTCCTCTCACCTGAGGGTCCACAGGGACATTGGAGTCCTCAGCAGCGTCCCCCTACTCTGGCTAAGCTGCTGTCCATGGGACAAGTGGGTGCATGTGGCCACCACCACAGGTGACTGTGTACCCAACTACTGGATCCTGACCATGTTGCCTTTCCAGACAAGACTACAGTAGGAAGCCCCACCAGCTACTTGGATGCCATCAAGGAGCAGTGGGCATTTCCAGAGGAGTTTCATCAGGTTCACTTCTGCTTTTCTTCTTTCCAAGTTTTGCATCTTTCTGGTCCTTTGACATGTCCCTTGCTTTTATTTTTGCCACCTTTGTAATTTGATTTGTCTTTTGATGTTACCCAGTTTTCCCAATTTTGTGTTCAGATTTTCAAATTTGGTTGATGCCCAGCAGCAACACTGAGCAAAAAGCAGATTCCCTGGGAGAAGTACGAGAACACAATGTGCATGTAGAGACCCTTCTCTTGAAAAATTTCCCAGACAACAAGAATTTGCAGCTTAGGGACTTCCCCAGCCCATGGTGCTGTTGATGGTTTTAGTGACAGTGTTTGGGGGATTTTTTCTTCTATACATCTACACATTTTCTCCTTAAGCTGCATGCCAACATTTGACTCCTGACATGGTGTAGTCTGAAGACCCACAGCTCCTGGTGACAATATCTTGATTGTGTAAAGAATGACATCCAGTGTGTTGTTTGTTTGTTTGTTTTAATACCACCAGCTAGTTTAATTTGATCCCCCAATAACTGCAAGTTCCTGTTCATCAGCCACCCGCTCTGGAAGATCTCTACTGTATCCCCAGCAGTTGTCTCTTTTACAAACCGAAGAATCCCAGATGACTCATCAGCTCCTCCTACAGATTCCTTTCTCTGTCTCTAATTGTCCAAACCTTTTCTAGTTCTATTGCACCCCTGTTTGAGATGGAGGGGATATGACTTATGCCTGTGTGTCAACTTAAAACACTATGAAATCAGGCTGCTCACAGACAACAGTTGCTGTTCCTTGCCATTCCTGCTGTCATGAGCTAAGGAAGAACATAAACCATCCAGATATGTAATCAGTGGAGTGTTAGTAAAGCTGCAGAGCACTGCTTAGGTCAAGTAGTACAGAAGCACTCAATGCTCCAGAATATTGCCTATGAGGAGCTGAGTATTTATTCCTTTGCTTATAGCTGATGGAAAAAGCACCATTTTCACAGGATAATGCAACACAATGGGACATGGGAGGAGAGATCTGTCCCATGATAGGAGGATGTCTACTGTGTGAAAGTCTACATATGATCTAATTCACCATTTTCTCTTTATGGACAAAGAGTTTCCAATATACAAAAAGTGCTTAATTAATTAAGTACAGCCTTCTACAAAAATATAATCTGAAATCTCCTGGATGGTCATCATGGAGAACACAATATCAGGAATTACTGCTAGAGACCAAGACGGGAAGTGTATCTGGAATACACGTTGTTTTGCTCTCCTCATTGGCAAAGAAGATCCAGAATAATCAGAGCAGGTACTGGGAAATGTGATGAAGATAATCAAAGGTACTGAATTATGACTTTGCTAAAGGAGGACTAGGACACTTCATCTGGAAGACCTGAGGTTGGTCAAAAGGATGAACACAATTCTCACTCAGCTGCCAAGCTGCCCACGGTTGTAATTCCCAACAGCCATGGAAAGGATCAATCACAACCAGGGCAGTCCAGGGAACACTCAGTACACACCATGGCCTGGAGTGAGCATGTTTGGTGCATTCAAAATATGTCATAGAATAGAATAGATTCATAGAATCATTCAGGTTGGAAAAGACCCTTGGGATCATCAAGGCCAACCATTAACCCTACTCTATGAAGTTCACCCCTAAGCCATGTCCCTCAACACCACATCTAAAAAACCCTTAAACATCTGCAGATGGTGACTCAACCACCTCCCCGGGCAGCCTATCCCAGCATCTGATGACTCTTTCTGAGAAAAATTTTTTCCTGATGTCCAGTCTAAACCTACCCTGTTGCAGCTTGAATCCATTCCCACTTGTTCTATATTTGATTACCTGTGAGAAGAGACCAGCACCAACCTCTCTGCCATGTCCTTTCAGGTAGCTGTAGAGAGTGATGAGGTCTCCTCTTAGCCACCTCTTTGTCAAACTAAACAGTCCCAGATCCTTCAATTGCTCTTCATAAGATTTATTCTCCAGGCCCTTCATCAGCTTCTTTGCCCTTCTCTGCACTTGCTCCAGCACCTTGATATCCCTCTTGTATTGAGGTGCCCCAAACTGGACACAATACTCAAGGTGTGGCCACTCACACTGCTGTGAGAGAGCAGAAGTTCAAGAGGATCATGTAACATGCTGGGCCAAAGGTACATCAGGAGAAGTCTTTGAGGGCAGGTATGTTGTACGACTCCCCATGCTCTGAGATCTCAGGACAATGGGAATCACTCGGATGACATGTCTTGCTCCTAATTTTTGTCTTTTCTTACTATAAGCCTCCTGCCTTGTCCCAGTGAAGTGCTGTGGGAGAGGCAGTGTTATTAGCACTAACTGCAGCGTTATAAAAAGATTATGAAGTATTGAGATGTGGCCTGTCTCTTGGGATGAATGATCTTCCTTTGAGCATTGCAGAAATGTGAAACATCACTTAGCTCCTAAGGACAAGACATATCAACTCTGTGCTCCACAGAAGCCAAGAAGAAGTTGTGTCTGAATTAGAGGAGATGGCTTGATGGTCTCACACCCCATCTACCTTCTCTTCTTGGCTGTCTTGTTAATGCAGTCCCTGAACAAGGTGCTTGAAAACCTTTGTGCTGGATCATCTCAAAGCTTTCTTCTGTTCAGAAATGAAGGGGCTTTTATTTTGTGGTCTGACACGTGCACAAAGATGGTCATTTCATGGGGTCCTGGATGCCTTCTCCAAAGCAAGGGACCTCCTGCAGGGCTCTCTGATCAGGATAGGGTTGTATGGACTAATCTACAGCTTAGATGAAGAGTGGGTGGGAAAGCATGAGTGTTGGTTTTGCCACTACACATGATCAATAACCAAGTATCAAGACTTCTTATGAAGCCAAACTCCAGCAAATAGAAATACCAAGTGAGAATTTTTCTTTGGTTCTCATGAATCCCTCAATATAACTTTTCTTCAGTCTCTCACAATTTATTCCTCTTTCTTGTGAATCAAATCAAGTCTGGTGGCAATCGAAGTTCAACTAACAGTTCCTTGAATTGCCATAGGATAAACCAAACTACAAACCTGTATAAACTGTATAACCTGTATAAACCTGCTTAGATGGCTATAGGACAGCAAATAAAGCAACAAACAGTTGCTGAAAAAAAATCTGCAAAACCCAGCTCAGAAATAAAATAATTTAACTGGAGAGAGATCTACAATGACAAGTCCTGAAGCACCCCTACCAAGAACTGGGATAAGGCAATGTGCCAGGACAGAGACCAACTGTTTTTTCTCCAGCCTTTTACAGGTTTTATTGGCATATGAAATCTGTGACAAAGCCTCTGCCTGACCTTGCACTGTGCAGTGGAACATGTGGAGCAGTAGAACAGTCTTCTCACCCCTACAGGTAGACCCTCTTAGGTATTCTTGGTGCCCTCGTGCTTTCACCAATTTTCCCTTCCTCTGATGTGTTATGCCCTTCTTCTCTAAAGTTCTCAATGTGTCCGAGTCTCAGCCCTGCCTCTGGCAAAGCCTTTTCCGTTCCTTTTGTCACCACGAGGTGTTACTTGACCCATGCGCTAAGCCACCCATATTCCTGCTCTTGGGCTTGCTTCATGCCCATCTCCACCAGCAAGCTGTCCTCCTCCAGGTCTGCTCAGTGTCTCCTGACACCTCTGCTTCAGACAGCAACTCACTCTTCATTTTATCCTTCCTTTGATGCAGCTCCTCACTGATCAGTCAAACTCCTTGCTTTTTTCCCCAAGAGCATCTCTACAAGTGTACTTCTCTCTCCTTGCATGAGGCATCTTCCCTCCCAGTGCTTGGGTCTCTTACACCTTGTGCCCTGGACAGGTTAGGGGAAGAGGCTTTGCTACAGTGGCTCCCCAATAAACCAAGAAGAGAGAGAGGTCTGGGAATGAGATGACCATTCATGTTGTCCGCCATGATGTCTCTTTGACACCTCCTTCTGAAGACTTCAGCTCCAGTTGTCCTGCCACAAAAGCTTGGGATGAGAAAAGCAATAGGTACAACTTGGGTTGCCCTTCCATAGCCCACCACATCTCTCAGGTTTCCATGGGGTACCTGCATGAAACACCCCCTCCAGGGCATCAGAGCATTCTCAGCTTGCCCAGAACCTCAACCTTTCCTCATGACAGCTCCTTACTGCAGACATTGACTCAGCAGGACCATAATGTGCACAGTCAGCCGTTGCTGTATGGCCCCAACTGTAACACCATGAAGTGCGGCTGCTCCCTCCAGCTGCCCTATAGCTCCCACCCACTCCCCAGATAGTTAAATACCATCTGAAATTCCCTCCTTCACCAAATCAGAAGGCAAAATGTCTTCTGACAACTGTAACTCTCCCAATATAAACAGATAGTGTCAAAAATGTGAAAACCTGGCTGTAGTTGTGGCCTTCAAACCATATGGGAAGATGCCTTCCTCACGTCAGAGACACTTTCCAGGAGGCACAGGAGAGATACTTCTGTCCTCTTCCCCACCCCTGGTTGCCTACCTCCCTTGACAGCCCTCGGCGAGCTGGTTCTTGCCTTATGTAGGATCGAAAGGATTGATAGATTTATACATGAGCACATGACAGTCTTCTGCTGGCACTTCATCACCTGCATCTGGACAGTCCTTTTCATTCTTCCTCAGCAGGTCTCTGTGAGGTTGCATAATCCCATGGGCTTTAAGTCTCCATCCTGTACTAGACTTAATGGCATGCCTGGGAAGCTGTCCATTTGACTTCATGTATTGGCCTTCCAAGAACTGCCAGAATTACTAGAGGCACCTTATCTGCCACAGCTTTCTCCAGGAGCCACCACCCCTCTGATCTGCTGCGTACTGGTGCTGCGTGAACTCTGCTCTGCTCACCAGTGTTCATGAAGTGGACTTCCCTAAGACACTTGGACTGAAGCAGGACAGGGAACAAAGACCCAGGCAGCTCCTGTGATACACTGAGGGCTACAGGCAGTGCTGATCACCTAGGAGTGGTTTAATGGTGTCACAGCTTCTCCGAGAGCCTGGGAGAAGGGACCTTAGCTGCTTTAGTACTCCAGGGTTTGGGACTCTGGTGCACCTGAATTTTGAGAGCAAGTCCCAGCAAGAGGAGTAAGGAGGCTGCACTGTAGCCACCTTTGCCAAAGACATTGATTGTGAAATGGGTGAGCATGGCATGTTCTCCTGTTCTCCACGTGTTTCCACTCTCGCTTTTAGAGGCAGGTGGCTGCCTTCTTCCTGAACTGATCCCGTATCTGGTGGTGCCTGGCTGGGAATTCTTGGCACTGTGGCTGAAGATGGCGTCTGAGTAATATTCCCAGATGCAGAACTGCATTCTCTGGTGTACTCTCAACCCATGTTTCCTTGATGCCCAGGCTTGTATCCTCCAAATGACATTATGGCAGCAAGAAGTCAGTCAAGAAATGAGAGGGTTTTCAAAAGCAACCCCCCCACTCCCAGTCATTCCTATGCAATTTGGTGGAAAATAGCATCAAAAGACATTCTTATGCCAACAACTTTGAACAGGAGTAACAAAATCAGCAAGTGGCTATATCACACCTAATGAACCCTGGCAAGATCAGAAAAGGAGGAAACCTTCTCACAGGGGCAAGAATGGTGGAATTTTACTGCTCCTTGAATGTCTGGGCAGCAAAGGTTAAGATATGAGGCTGCAGTGGAGCAGGTTCAGAGGGAAGGTCATGGGGAGTCAGTAGTGTCTTAGGACAGTGAGAAGTACTAGATATTGGGAGCTCTGTAAGGGGTGAAGACAGACGGGTTGCCCTTCTACACCTCGTTTTTCATGGTATCTGAGACTCCCATCTTACCTCCTTCATGAAGCAACAAACTTTCCTGACATGTAGCCACAACTTTCCTCTGCTTCCCTTTCCAGCAACAACCCTATTCAACCTCCTATGCCTCCATGACTGAAGGGGTATGGTCAATTCAAGACAGAGCATAGTATGAGAGCAGGGCTTTCTCTTCTTATTGTAGTAGGACTGGTGTGAGATAGTGACTGTTCATGCTATCCATATTTACCTTAATCCCTCTCCTAAAATCATCAGTCCTTGCAGCAGGGTTGTGCAGGAAGAGGTGGGAGAGCCCATCTCTGTCACTCAGGCAGAGACATGGTTATAGAGATGCTCTGCCCTAGGAAAGTGACATGAGGAGCCCCTATGTAGGAAAACAGGAATAAGAAGCCCAAGGACATACTGGAGGACAACACTGGGCTTAGTAGAGAACAGGTCTCAATAGTACCCTTCACATCATGAGACATTTGAGGAAACTGCTGCAAGCAGGAGACCAGTTACAGATTCAGCTGGAATCCTTTCAGTGTCACTCAGAAGTGCTTCATTTCACAGCCTTGCATGCACCTTGATGCTGTTTGCAAAGCAAACTTCCCAGATACACAACCGCATGGAGGAGGGTGTGACACACAGCTGTGCACCACCACCTTGGCAGAGTTGCCATTCCCATTTACTGCCTGGGTGGACTGGTTCCATGGGGCTACCTAGAGCCAGCCCTACCATGTGTATGTCTCCATAGTTCTGTGATTTTATGGGAGTGTTTTCAGAACATGGGGGTTGCAACATCCTAACATTTGTCCTAGTTGTCACATTGAGTTCTGGATGTGTTGCTGAGTTCCTCTATGAAAGTTTGTGTAATTGTGCTTGGGAGGATCAGGCTGGACATTGAACAGCTCTTCCCCAGGAGAGTCGTGCATCCATAGGGCAAGTGTGCAGAGAGGTGTAGGGATCTGCATCCTTGGAGGTCTGCAGGGCTTGTCTGGACAAGGTCACAGGCGTCCTTATCTAGATTTGACAACAACATGTCTTGGGACAGGAGATTGGTCTAGAGACCTCCAAAGTGTCCTTCCCATCACCATTCCTATAAGATGCCTGCTTGTACAATGCATGTTTGGCTGGACATGTGCTCCAGTCCACGTGTTCGGATCTATCTGCTATGTCCATGAACATCAGAGCCACTGACAGTAAGTCCAAGCAGAAGCAGGAATGTGTTGGGTGAACGCTGGGTGCCTGGGCACAGCAGGTGCCTCTTCATCTTTTCCTTAACACATTAGTTTACATCCCTGCACAAACAGCTGTCCACAGCTGTGCGGAACCACCAAAGGCAGCAGGAAGGCCTGGAAGGGGGATGTTCCCCTGCAGCGTACACCGTTATTACTCCAATTAGAATAAGGGAATTGTTTAGGTTGGACATTTAAGCTCATCGAGCCCAACTGTTCAGCCAGCACTGCCAGGTCCATATGGCAACGTTGAGCGTCCCGGAACCTCGTATGGAGACTGCCACGGTCTGCGAGCCCACGGAGACCCAGGGGCTGCCCTCGGAGCCCGCAGAGGTGGAGGGACCTGGTGGGACGCGATCCGGCACGGCACGCCCGAGGGCTCGGGGGGGCCGGCGGGTCCCCAGGGAGCCCCGGGGGTGCCCGGCGCCGTCCGCCCCGGCGTCGCCGGCGGCTGTGGGACGGGACGGGCCGAGACGGGCCGGGAGGAGGGGGCCGCCCCGCCTCCCGCTTAAAGAGCCGCGGCGCCGGGCGGCCGCTCAGCGAGTGCGGAGCGGCACCTCCCGGCACGATGCTCTCCGCCGCCGCCCTGAGCCGCATCCTGCTCCTCATCCTCCTCCTCCTGCCGCCGCCGCTGCCGCCCGCCGCCGCCTACTTCGGGTCAGCGCCGCCCGCGGGGCTCGGCCCTTGGCACCGCCTCCGCGACCGGGGAGGGAGCGCGCAGGGTCCGCGGGGCAGCGCCGCGGACTTCGGGAGGGAGCGCGCAATGTCCGCGGGACAGCGTTGAGGGATCCCCGGGAGGGAGCGCGCAGGGTCCGTGGGGCAGAGCTGGGGGAACCCCGGGAAGATAGCGCACAATATCCGCGGGGCAGAGCCGGGAAACCCCGGGCAGAAAGCGCGTATTCTCCGCGGATGCTCTGCTGAAAGGAGGCGCGGAGGCTCTGCGGGGCTGGTCAGCTCTTGGGGAGGTCCCGGTCGGGCTCGGGGCGGTGCGGGCGGGGGTCTGGGCCGGGCCGCGCACCTGCAGCCTCCGGCGCATCCCCGCAGCCGCTGGAACGGCCCTGGAGCTCTGAGACCGGCGAAGCGTTGTTGGGGAGAAGGGTGGGAGGAAGGGGCGGGGGTGCTGGATGTCGGCAGAAGCCCTCGTGCCCCCGAGCACCCCGGACAAAGGGGACAAGGGAAAAGTCAACGTGTGCAAGAGTGGGACGGAGAAACGGGGTGGAAGATGCTGTTAGCCGGGAGCAACAGGGAGAGAACCTGGCTTTCTTATACTCCTTGAACTCCGCTCCACTTACGCTCAGGTTGTGAATTAACCCCGGATAGCTGCTGGCTTTGATACCTCTCGCCAGCTGCTTCTTTAAGGGGGAAGAAGGTGGAAGGAGGGGGCTGGAAGAAGGACCTAGGGCTTGGCAGAGGACTGTGGGTGACATGTGGGTGCTGTGGAGCTCCAGGGGTGGCAGGGGCTTAAAGCCAGCCGAGGGACAGAAGATGTGCTTGGGCACAGAGAGGTTGAGCTGGTGCTTCAGCCTGGAATGTTGTGCAGGATCACTTGGGCACAATTGTCCCGGGGTGCATGTCTTCCCCTCACATTTGGATTAAAGGCAAATACGGGTTTTTACAGGTTGTGTTAATGCAGAATTTCCCACAAATAAGTGTTTTGTTTTGTTTTCTGAATAAGCTGCTTCTCAGGCAGGTTTTCCCAACTCTAACCAGAGCTGTTAGCGCCCATATCATAGTGAGTGTGGAAGAGACACAAACTTTTAAGATGTTCAGACACTGCTGTGAGTGATCATGACGCTCAGGATAGATCCGTGCCAACTTACACTCTCTAATGATCCTTCTGTCATGTGCCAGACACTTCTTCCTATATTTGCTTGCAAGCGTCTGCTGGCTTGGTACCACTTCTCTAGGACAATGATTGATATTTAATTTCTGCTGCAAAGCTTCCCTAAAGCATATGGATCTTGAGTTTATTAATTTGTATTGTTTAGCCTAATCCATATCTGAGCACCTGCTGACAGGAAGGACTCTGCCCTTCTCAGCGACTCACATGCTCCATAAAGGAATTGGGGTGCTGTGTTTGAATTTGCAGTTACAGGGGCACATGCACGTGGTTGCACTCGGTGGAGTGAAGGTCTTTGTGCTTGCATTTCACATAACTAACATGAAGCAGTCACTGACTATTTAATGAGCTGGACCCTCCTATTAAAGCAACCTGAATGATTCCGCATTTTGTGACAATGATCTGTTTGGTATAAGCTGCATTTGGTGTATGTGAAATCTGTGTGTGCTGCCTCTTGACGATGTACAGCTCTGGCTCTGAGGCTGTAGTGTCACTTTTTAACATTTTATTTCCCTTGAGGGTTTTAGGGCCATACTGTTTTCAGTGGTGCCCAGTGGTAGGACAAGGGGCAATGGGCATAAACTAGAACACAGAAAATTCCACTTAAACATAAAGAGAAACTTCTTTCCTCCAAGGATGACGGAGCCCTGGAACAGGCTGCCCAGAGAGGTTGTGAAGTGTTCTCTGGAGACTCTCAAAACGTGCCTGAACATGTTCCTGTGCAACCTGCTCTAGGTGAACCTGCTTTGGCAGGCAGATGATGTCCAGAGGTCCCTTCCAACCCCTACTATTCTGTGATTCTGTGATACCTTTGCATCCTGTGTATTCTTACCTCTTCACTTAAAAATCACAAGAAGGAAAAAAAGACGGAAAGTAAAATTAAAGAACTCAGTGAATGCTTGGTGGTTATTGATAATGTGGTATGTGGGTGCTTTCAAATAGAAACTGGAGCCAATAGACTGTAGAGGAATTAATTTGTAGAGGAATTAATTTATTTTAGAAGTCTTGACATGAATGACTGATATGGCTCTGTTTGGCAGAAAAGCAATTTCATATCCAAATTACTACTGAATAGAAGTGGACTTCAGACCGTGGTTCTTAAGTTTTTCCAAATAAAAGAGACTTAGGAACATGAGCCAGGTCTGTGATTTCCAAACACTTAACTGAGAAAACCTGCAAAGATGTGGTAAAAGTGAAGGAGGATTTTGGATGGCTACCTGTGGAGAAGGGCTCCGAGCCCTTTCTGTGGTGTACAGTGGATTTGACAAAGGTGAAGTATTGCTGGTTGACAGCAGTAAAGAAAATGCCAAGTTTGATTGTGTCAGGAAAAAGGTAAGACAAGAAGTGTACAGGGTACTCCAGCAAAAGTGGTCCAAGGGCCTGGGAAAGATGGAGATCATCTATAAATATACAAAACAAAGTCTTGTCAGAGTGAACACAGCTTTACAATGGAAAACCAATCATAGAATCATAGAATTGTTTGGATTGGAAGGGACCTTAAAAGATCATCCAGTTCCAACCCCTGTCTATGGGCAGGGACACCTCCCACTCTACCAGGTTGTTTAAAGCCCCATCCAGCCTTACCTTGAAACACTTCCAGGGAGGGACCATCCAGAACTTCTCTGGACAACCTGTTCTGGCAGAATTTCTTCCTAATATCTAATCTAAACCCTTCCCTCTTTCAGTTCAAAGCCATTACCCCTTGTTCTATCACTACATGCTTATGTAGAAAGTACCTCTCTCCTTTCCTGTAGTACTGAAAGGCTCCAAGAAGGTCTCCCTGGACCCTTCTCTCCTCCAGGCTAAACCACCCCAACTCTCTCAGCCTGGCCTCACAGCAGAGATGTTCCACCCTAAGACCCTAAGATCATCTTCATGGCCTCCTCTGGACCCACTTGAGCAGGTCCATGTCTTTCTTATGATGAGGGCTAATTGTAGGCAGATCTTAGAACACCACATTCCCAGTATCTGAGATTGTTTGGCTTTTTGGTGTCAGCACACTGTCTGTGCTTGAGCAGACCTTGAACTGCCAGAGCTGAGTTGGTAGAGGGGCAAATCAGAGTCTGCTTTTAAGAGAGGGGGTGAAAATGGTCTCTGCATGAAATGTGCTCCGGCTGCTGTTCAGGTTGTGTTGGGCTTGCCTGGCTCATTTTCAGGAATCCAGGAGTGGCCATGTCCTTGTATACAGTGTACACCTCTTCACCTCCTTTGGGCTTCTTTTGCTTTCACCTTTGCTTCAGTCCTCCCCCGTGCTGCAGCCTCCTGTGAGGTATTCCCTCCTTGTCTTTTTCTTTCAGGATGTTCAAGTCCTTGGGTGTGTGGGAGTCTCTCTAGGCCTCATTAAAAGCTCTCAGCCTCCTATTGATGCCTTAGGGGCCGTGTTTCATGAAGTGAAAAGTAGTTTAGGATGTGCTGGAGGGCAAAGAACTCCTCACAGAGACTAAGAGGGTCTCTTCCTAGAACTAGGTCAGGGCAGAATTCAGAAGAGATCCACCTCAGGTAGGATGTTGTTGGGTAGGCAGAAGCAACAAACTTGATTCAACCCTTCTCTTGGAGAGACCTCCATGGAGCAGGCTGCAACATGTCTCATGGCCAGTTTGGCCTGTGCTCTGTGGGCAGTCAGATCTGCTGGAGCATTTCTTTATAACTCACCCTGAAATGCCCGCGGTAGGTACAGAGGCGTCAGGCTTCCTGGAATTTCACACGATGTTCTTGCTGTCTTGATTCACAGCTCCTCATAATTCAGCCTACCTGTGTCCCCTGTATTTACTGCTAATGCTGCTCCCACCAAAGTCAGTGGCACAACTGTAGCTCATTTCACGATGGACAAGTATTCTGGGGCCCTTAGAGGTAAAAACAACACGACTTGCAGGTTTAATGAAGGTTGGGCTTGGATAATTTTGAAAATAGCAAAATTTGTCTAATGGTATCTTAATGTAAACATGACTACCATCAAAACCACTGTCCTCACCTCCCCCATGTCCTTATAGAGTGTCAGGTAAACTTTGTTTTTTGTCTGGTTAGCCCAGTTACCTCCATTCCTACATTTTCTTTGGTAACTTTGTTATTGCAGCATTTCCCCAATAAAGCTAGTGGACCTAATCTACTGCAAACAGGGGCTCTGCTGTCCAGTTCTGAGTGCTCCTGGAAAGTTTTCTGAATATGTTTCTCTTCCTGTTGAGCCAATAAATGAAATGCTTATATTACCTACAGGCTGCATAATCATTCCTCAAAGTACAGTGTATCAGGATGGTTTGTTACAGCATCTTTTTTGAGTTGTCAGTCACACAGAATACTGGGATATTTAAGGAGAGAATATGAGCAGAAAGAGAGGAGAAATGGAGAGGGAAGGCAACTCTCAGCTGAGACTTGAAAAGATGGAGTCTGTAGATGGGATATGTAGCAATTGCCACAGCAGAGATGATGCGGGACTGCAGGTGCATCTAACAGGTCAGGGCTTTTCATGGATGCTTTTTTATTATCTTCAGTTCCCATAATCTCTTAAATCATTGTTTCAGGGTATAATATTTTCTAAAAAATTGTCCCACTGGGTGTTGAGTGTCTCATGGGAGGCAATACTCCAGGGAATGTGGCCAGTCCAGAGTTAGACTGAAAATCTGTAATGTAATGATTGATCAGGTTGGTCTCCTGGGTTGGATGGGCAGCAGCAGGGAGTGCACTGCCCTTGAAATCCAGAGCTGCATGGAGATAGTTCATTTGTTGGGAAGTGGAAGGATTTAAACCAAGTATGCCCAGACCGTGGGAGCCCAGAGTAGCTAAGGATTAAGAACTCGGTGCAGTTAGAGTGACCCAAGTCAACTGGTGCATAGCACAACTGCAATGGTTCCTGGGTAAATTCTCACAGCAGGTTACACACACCTCTCAACCCAAACCAGCTCTTCTGATGTGAGAATTTTATATGCTGTTCCCCGTGGAGTTTCAGGAGAATTCTTTCTTAAAGCCGAGTCCATATCTAGACATACCATGTGTTGTGGTTGTCAAAAAGGGTTTGCAGCAGGCAGAAAGAAAAGACGATTTCAAAGGATTCCAACTCATAACCTCACATAAACCTCACCTGAATTTTTAATTCAAGCCCTTTTTCTTTGTGATGAGCAGAAAGCGTGACAGAAATCCTGGAGGATAACAGGTATAAAGACACCTGCCAGAGGGTCTGAAATGACAACTCTGATGGAGAAAAGTGAAAAACCTTTGAGGTGAATAGTTCATCCCAAGATACTGCTTTGGCGTTTCTGCCGCCTTCTCTGTAGGCAGAGGGTGATACAAAGCCTGGGAGACCATCCCATTTAGTCAAGACATTACAATTCTGCTACTGGACATCCATTTGCCCAGGGACAGGTATTGAGGATTAAATAGTGTCACTTCTGAAAGGATTAAAACTCTGTTCCACTGAGCTGCAAGGGAGAGAGGAGAGCTGAGGAGACCTGTTGTGGCCTTGATTTGATCTGCCATTGTCCCGTGTCCTCTTAGTCTTTCCTGAATGCTTGTTGTAGTTATCTGTGGGGTGTAGATATTTCTGTGGAACATGAAAGGCCCGTGAAATCAGATATGGAGCACTGTTGTGGCTCCCTTTGATTTTTCTCCTTGCTTGGGAGAGGTAGAAAAGGCATTTTTTTTAGGGGGTTTTAAGACCGTTCAGATCCAGAGGACATTGGGCATTGCACAGGAAAAGGCTCTCATTAAAAGTCTCTTAAGCAGCTGGAATGTGGCTGGAAGGAGATTAAAGGAAATAGATGAATTTAGCAAAGTGCTTAGACCAAAAAGTAGAGAGAAATAAAAGTTTGAGATCCTTATTGTTCTTTCAGATTGCTAGCAGGTGTGCATTAATTCAAAGAGCTGACTTTTTTTTTTTTTGCCATATGATCTTTAGATAATAAACTGTAAATCATCTAAAACCGATGTGCACTTTGCCTAACTGCAAATATCTGCATATTTTGTATTTAATCTTGTAAGAATGTTCTCGTACCATGATCTTGATCTGATCCTATGTTAGCTTTACCCTAACAGAACACAGTTACAGTCAGAGCCTGCAAGCCTGCACTCACATGGGTGATTTTAGCTGTGCCTGTTGTGACTTTGAGCATGGCTTCTGCTCACAGCTGTGCCACTGCTCAACTGCATGACTTTGGGCAACTCCTTTAATTTCTTTGCCTACTTATAAATGCAAAGGTATGCAAGACACCAGTTTGGAGAGTTGTGTCTTATGCGATAAATCCTGATCTCTGCAGGAGCCTCCAAGCACAACCGTATGATATTTTTCATGCTGATGTTCACACGTCTTAGGTAAGGAATGTG
This sequence comes from Megaceryle torquata, assembly GCA_024611175.1. NCBI lineage: Eukaryota > Metazoa > Chordata > Aves > Coraciiformes > Cerylidae > Megaceryle > Megaceryle torquata. Next base: position 40,112 of record JANIJG010004938.1, on the reverse strand, counting down.
ATAATTTGCATGAGGGAGCCTTTCACAGAAAGGTATATTCCAGGTTGCTTAAGTCACCTGTCTTAGATTAAACAATGTACTGCTTACTTAGTTTACTGAGTGCACTCTTTCCATCTGGTTATTTCCACCCTCCATTTCTAGAGGAAAACCAAATTGTGTATCACAACTTTAGAAATTTACAAATAAATAATAAAAAAAAAAGCTGCACGAAATAAGTTTGTCTGTGCAACTCTTTGTGTTGGATTCTGTATTACCTCTGTCAGAATTTAAAGTATTGCTGGCTCCAATTTTAGAAAGTGTTTTTTCCCCATGAAGCATTTGCTTTGTGTAGCATAAAAGATGAATCAGACTTGGTATCTTTGCTCTGTGTATGGTCCCAGGCTGTATTTGCCATGCACCATTGAGATTGCTCTGAAAACGAAATCACATCCTTCAGAGGTTGTTTTTATGGTGCCTATCATTATCTTATTTGAGTTTTCCACAAATATTAACATCCAGCATTCCTTCAGGGTTTGGAGAATGGCAATACCACCTTCTCCCAAATCTCATTGGCCACTGGTGGGTCATAGAACACCCTCGAGATCATCATCCCTGTCCAAGCTTGTAGGAACGGCTGTGCTGGGTTGGCCCAAAGGTTCATGTAGCTTCACAACCTGATTTCAACACTGGGTAATAATAAACACGAAGGCAAAAGCATATAAAGGGATAGGAGAGAAGATAATGATGTTCTCACACAATACTCTCCCGGTTCCAACAGTCTGCACCTCAAGAATTTCCTGTGTCAAAGTATCTTGGTGTTTAACTGCCCTTTATGCGTTTTTCTTCCATGGTTTTCTATGAATCCATGTACACTTTAGCAGCTCTAGAATCCTGCATTAAGAATGGCTGCAAGTGTAACTACAGCCTCTCTACCCCATTTAATTTGATTTGAATAATAAGTTAATATAATTCCCCTGGTTCTGGTATATTAGAGGTAGGAATAATCTTTCTTTATTCATTTGCATGTCAGTCATGAGTTTACAACCCTGTATTCTAGTATTTGTTTTTCTCCTAGTGGAAACTGTGGAAGACACCCAGTCTATCTGTCTTCATACACAAGCTATTTTTGGAAATCAGTCAACTTTACAAGACCAAGTAGACTGCAGCATCTGGCTTATCCTTGGTCTTTGTCCAATGACTCCTTCAAATTCTGTTTATGAGGTATGACTGCTTTCTACAGGTTTGCTGACTCTTCTCCACTGTTTTGTGTTTAAGCTTTGCCCACTAATTCTACTCTGTTCTTAGAGTTTCCAGCAGCATGCCCTCACAGCTCTCCTGTGCTGTGCAGATCATCACGTCTTTTATAAAAATGCAAATATTTGCCCCTTTTTCTCCCTTTTACAGTCACACAATTTAAAGCAGTATCTTTTGCACTGAGTTTTCCTTCCTGAGTCAGCTCTCTGATGTGAATACTTTGACATCCAGTGAGCCACGGAAGAACACATAGTCTCGACTTTACAGCTGCTGCTTGAGGAGATGCATCGAAGCCCCTGACAAACTGTGGGGAGCTTGATAGCTCTTTGTTATTTTGTGTCAGCTTAAGGTCTGAATTTCTGACTTCAGCCTCCATCCTATGGGTCTTGCTTTGCTGTTACTGCTAGACTACAGCACTGTCTGTCTTTTCCCTATGAGAAGGGATTAACGGATTTCAGTCCAACACCCTAACCCTTGGGGTGAACATGTGTAATGACAAGAACAAAAAGTGAGCAGTTATCTTTGCAATTCTCTGATTCACAGTTGAGGTCATACTATAGTCCTTTGGAAACAGAGCCACCAAGCCTCTACATTAGAGCTTCTGCTGCATCTGAAGCTCTTGTGTAAAGGAAAGCTTGAGACCTGTCACATCTTTCATAAGAAGGAGTTGACTAGACAACACAGTGAAGAGACTACTGCTGTCTCAGAAATACCTGACAAGGGATGAATGTTGGTTTAGCTGGGGTAGAGGATGCTAAAATGAGGATGGAGACTGGCAGGAGGGGAGCTCTCTTTGTTTCAAGAAGAGTTTTTTGGGAGTTAGGATGCTTGGCATGGTTGGTAGTTCTGTTGCTATGTGGACAATGAGTAGCTTGCTATACAGGAGTTTAATGAAATTGCAGATGTATCTTTCAAGCCATGAGCCATTTCACTGTTGTTCTACGAGGCTCTTAAACTCTTCTTTCCGGTGTCAGTTCCCTTTTCTGTATTTCTTCTCTCTGTGTTGTGAACTTGAGAAACAGCTGCATGGGCGCACAGATGTAGTGTGGCAAATGGAGAGTAACGACATCTCAAATCTGACTTGTTGACAAGTGCACTTTCCCAGGATGTGAGTGCTGGAATCCCAATACCAAGCAAAGTTCAGGTCTCTGACTTTCTGTATGAGTGTTGTTACTCCCCCAGCTGACATAATAGCAAAACCTCTTCCCGAACCCAGCATTGTCCCAGTGAGTTAGATACAACCTGAATATCCCTAAGAAGTCAGACTTTTCTCAGGGTTGGCATATCTTGATTTTCTTGAGCCTCAGAGTTTGTGCAGAGCATGTGCTTATGCACCCAGAGAAACAGAACTCCAGTGGACATGTATATTGGCTTTTAAGCACCACAGTGAGTCATGCAAAGCCAATGAGCTTGCTCATCATGTGTTCATCTCACTTGGGTCAATTTCGGTCCCACATCAGAGTTTCTCCACTGACACATCCCTTGTGCACCATCTTTTTCTGTCCTCTCTGTGCAGTGTTTTGTGCCAGACAGGGCTTTGAACTGTGCACCCTGAATTGCTCTCTCTGAAGCTCATCAAGCTGTGTTAGTTCCGGTTTATTGGGCTGAACCTGCCCCCAAATATCTGTCTGTTTTCAGTATTGCTTGTTTATTTCTCATCTCTCATTGGAACATGTTATGTTTCTGTCCCCAAGTTCAGCAGTGACAACCAGATTAATAGATTCTTCCCACCCTCTTGGTTTCTAAAGTTTAATAATCACTGTGTGTATCACAATGATTCCTTGGCTTTTGGCTAGTTTGCAGGTCTCTGGATGTTTTTCACTTGTTAGGTAATCACACTTGTTCCTTATTAGGGACATGAGAGTGCATCTGGATGTTGTAAACTACTGTGAGAATGCATGCAGAGGTGCTGCAGGGCTGGGTCAGCTGAACTGTGTTATAGCTCCCATGCCTGGATAGACTGGGTTGACAACAGAGAGACTGAGACATCAAGCTCAGAAACAGATGTCTAAAATGTATCTAGAGCACTAAAATGGTAGCTGCAGTGCTTGACTTGCATCCCCCATAATAAAGGTTATATGCCTGCTAAGAATATGGTCTTCATAGAGTCATAGAATAATAGAATGGTTTGGCTTGGAAGGGACCTTAAAGATCATCCAGTTCCAACTCCCCTGTCATAGTATGGAAAGGTCACAAAAAGGTCTCCCTGGAGCCTTCTCTTCTCCAGGCTGAATAACCCCAACTCTTTCAGCCTGGACTCACAGCAGAGGGGTTCCAGTTCTTGGAGCATTGTTGTGGCCTCCTCTGGACCTGCTCCAACAGATCTGTGTCTTTCTTATATCGGGAATCCCAGAGCTGGACTCAGTACTCCAGGTGAGCTGTCATGAAAATGGAGTAGAGGGGGAAGATCTCCCTCAACCTGCTGCCCACTCTGGTCTGGATGCAGCCCAGGATACAGTTGGCTTTCTGGGATGCAAGTGCACATTGCCAGGTCATATTGAGCATCTTGTCAACCAACACCCCAAAGTCCGTCTTGGTAGAGCTGCTCTCAATCCAGTCATCCCCCAGCCTGGGCTGATACCAGGGGTTGCCTTGACCCAGGTGCAGGACCTTGAACTTGGCTTTGTTGAACTTCATGAGCTTCTCATGGGTCCACCTCTCAAACCTGTCCAGGTCCCTCTGTATGGCTTGAAGAGTGTTAGAAATGTCTGTATTTTGTTGAGCCAGGTAAGTTTTCATTTTGGTCACCATTTTGGTTAAAACTCTTTATTTGTGAACTGGTGTGGGGTAGAAAATAGGAACACTTGTCAGGTTCACTGGCACAGAAGTTCCTCTCCTTTCTCCACCAGCACAAACTGTCATTTACTGTGCCAAAACATACACCCAGAAACATGACCCATCAGCCCTGGTCAGATAATTTATCTGTGAAAGAGCTGTGCTTCTACAAGGAACTGGTAGTGGTACAGAGATGAAGACTCTCGCTTGCTATTGCTGCGGTGAATTCCTTGTTTGGCATTGTACCAGCTTACCAACTGGTGTCCATCTCCATGTGGCTCGGTTTGCACCGGCACTGAACTGTGCAGGGAGGGTGACAGAAAGTTGCTGTGCTGCTGGTGGGAGTGCCAGTGGCCAGGTAGTCTTCGTAGACTTGTTTCAGAGATTGCTCTTGATTGCATCCCTCCCTATCCAGCTTTGCGTGTCTGACTCCCACACTCACGTTGTGGAGCAGCATAGCCCAGTTTGCCTGATGAGAGGAGAGGAACAAGAAACATCTGGCCCATCTGTTTGTCCATGTTGAACTACCTATGGACTTACAAAGACAACAACGGGGTTTGGGAGAGGGGAAGAGTAGTCTGACAATGTTAATGTTAGGGCTGAGGTGTGTCCAAAAGTAAAGGTTCTAGGACATTTCCATTTATGTGCCCGGTTTTGGTATTTTCAGAGTGGGAGGCTTGAGGCACTCTGTGATTCTTACCCATTTGGTAATCGGGAGAGACACTCCTGAGCAGCGTTGTGCAAATGCCTGACTGTTTCCACTTTGTTTGCAGACTTCACATCTTGCATCAAAGTGAAATAATTTCTCTGCATTTTCAAGCATCCAAAAGATATTAAGGGGATAATTTTTTCAAGAAAAATATTGGCTTGCAATGAAAAGTGAAACCATTTGTCTCAATAATTTGTGACATTTTTCAGCTGAATTACATGTACGTACACAGAAATGTGTTGCCGTTGCATTTGGCAATCCAGTTTTAGTTGACCTTTCCTTTATTTTTTCATCAAGAAAATGTTTTCCAGACAAAGCTGTGCATACTCTAGAAAGGTGGTCATTTATAATGTCTCCCTATTGGTCTTCCCTAACTACATCTTGTGGTATGGTACCAGTGTACACAAAACCCTGGAAGGATGTGGTTAATATGGAGTTAGCACAGAGCAGTGACAGACAGTGACCTGCAGCACCACTGAGTGAAACCAGTGTTAGTAGGTGATGGTTAATGCACTGAGATGGAAACAAAACTGCAAGGCTGTAAATTCATCCTCTTTGTGGAGTCAAGAAAACTTCCCATTCTAGTGAGGCTACTGGTGACAATGCTCACGTGTTTTTTTCTGTCTCTCCACAATGTTAGTCTCCTACTTTGTATTGGTGTGTGGTGGAGATGGGAAACTAGATCTAATCAATCTGTATTAATTAATCTTATGAGCTGGTAAAGTGCCCTGAGCAGCAGCTTTCTGGATGTTGTTCCTTCTGATTGCCTCTTCTCTTCCATGACTACAATCTTCCCAAACTCACTGTGTTTTCTGCTTCCTTTCAGCTTGACCGGAAAAGAAGCTCTGACCCACTTCCCATCCCTGGGACCATCCACAAACTCTGCCCAGGGGAAGGTCCACATGAAGCAATGCGACTTGCTGAAGCTGTCCCGCAAGCAGAAGAGGCTGTGCCGGAGGGAGCCTGGCTTGGCAGAGACCTTACGGGATGCCATCCGCCTTGGCATCATGGAATGCCAGTACCAGTTCCGCAGTGAGCGCTGGAACTGCAGCCTGGAGGGACGGACCAGCCTACTGAAGCGAGGTACAAGGTAGTCTTTTGTGTGCCATATAAAACCCCACTTGGTGCTCTAGCCCCTGGCATGTGCACCTCAAATTAAGCAAAGTGGGTCAGGAACCAGGGAGAGCAGAGATCACCTGTTTTGCCTCAAGATGTGAGCTATGCAGTTTGGGCCCCTTTTCCACAGAAAATGTACTTTATCCTCATCTTCACTGAGTGGTTTGTCACAGATTGAAAAGTAAAAGGAAGTTCACACCCTTGGTTTGTGGATTTTCATCTGAGACCAGAGTTTCCTAGACTGACCATCTTCCTTGTCTGGCAACCAGGGATGATACTGTGGAAAATAACTGTTAGTGCTTTATGTCAAGCGACATTTGAAGAAAAAAAATATTTTTACCTATTTGAATATTTTCATGTGAAAATCTGTTGTTCTCAGATACAGAATTTAGTAATAATTTACTGTTTGAAAAAGCTACTTATCAGCATTAAGACATTTCAGTGCATGTTAACAAATATCTCCTAATACTCACATATATTTGGAGTTTCTGCAGAAGTTCAAACAGAGTGGACAGAAGAGCCAGTGGATTGTTTCATAAATGCTTTAGAGGAAGAAAATTTCCTATAAGCTTTGTGTTTGAGGTAGCAGGGAGCATAATAAATCCTTCAGTTTAAAAGAAATTTAGAAAAATATAATGAAGACAGACCCTGAAACTATTTCTCAATAAAAGTTGCCAGAGCATGCAGATGAACTTTGCTAAACCTGTTGTCATCCAGTGACCAACCACCTGTTACTGAGTTTCAGGCCTTCAATAACATTTAGTACCATTAAATAAGTTTAAGTATTACCGAGTTTCAGTCCTTTGATAATGTTTAGCAGCTTAATCTTTTAAAAACCAGCAGCCTGAATAAGCCAATATTAACTTTCATAGAATCATAGAATGGTGGGGTTGGAAGGGACCTCTGGAGATCAGCGAGTCCAACCCAGAGCAGGATCATCCAGGGCAGGACACACAGGAACAGATCTAGGTAGGTCTTGAAAGTCTCCAGAGAAGGACACTTTCTGGGCAGTCTGTTCCACGCTCTGTCACTCTCACAGTGAAGAAGTTTTTCCTCATGTTGAGGTGGAATTTCCTGTGTCTCACCTTGCTACCATTACCTCGTCCTATCACAGGGCACCAGTGAAAAGAGACTGGCCCTTTCTACTTGGTACCCACACTTCAGGTATTTGTAAACATTCAGCAGCTCCCCTCTCAGACTTCTCCAGGCTAAACAGCCCCAGGGCTCTCAGCCTTTCCTGAGAGATGTCCCAGTCCCTTCATCATCTTTGTAGTCTCACTTGGACTCTCTCCAGTATTTCCCTGTCTCTCTTGAACTGGGGAGCCCAGAACTGAACACAATACTCCTAATGTTGACGAGAGAACCTCCCTTGACCTGCTGGCCACAGTTTTCTTTATGCACCCCCGGATATCATTGTCCTTCCTGGCCACAAGGGCACATTTTGCTGTTCCAAAACTTTGATGAAATTAAAATGTCAGTTTTAATTAACATTGAGATTTAAAGTTATAACATTTTGATTTAAAAATAACAAATTTTATTAACGTATATAAATACTAAGTTAATAGTTTGGTAAACCAGCACACACAAGATCAGATTTACTTCATAGCAAGGCTCTATGGTGAATTATTTAGCATGCTGTGGAAGAAGCTGTTCATGATCATTTTGAATGACTTTCTGACATCTGTATCTTCATCAACCTCAAAGAACTTGAAAATGACAATTGGATAATCCTCATCTTCAAATAGCTGGAAAACATTTAATTATCTCGTGGTGACATGTCTCGACATTTCCACAGACTCCTGACTGACAAAATAAAATATCACCTGTAATTTAAAACCTGTTTTGGCAGATGAGGATAAGTGTTTGAAAACTTTTATTACACAATCTTAAGGATCAAATGATGATTTAATACAGAAAAGTATGCTCCATACATCTCCTGTATGAGAGGACAGTTGGCTGGAAGCAATTATTAGTTCTTATTTTCCTTTAACTTGCAAATAGGTTGGTTTCTTTCACAAAGAACATGAACACTTTCAGCTGCTCCTTTTGATCTGTTTCTCACATATTCCTACTCCTATTTTGTGGCTGCCTTGGAAATTGCAGGTCAGACAATGGACTATGCTCTGTTCACACAAGGAGAGATGGAGAGTTTTAGAAATGATTAAATCATTTGATATCATCATGGTCTTAGAGAAACCATGAAGAAAACCACACACTTTTTAAGTCTTTAAAGGTCTTATGAGTGCAAAAGTAGAAAAAAAAGAGCCTGTCCTAGTGAGATGGGTCATTTTTTGTAACAAGTAAAAAGCCACATTTCATTTGCAATCACAACTGAAAACTTCTATGACTTATTCAGATTGCCAACAGTTTTCCTGCTTCCAGAGATACCATCATCTTTTTCCCTTTACTTACTTACTTCTAGTAAGTTAAAAAAAAAAAAAAAGCCAATGGCTTTCTGGTTTTTGAAATGCCAGATTTACTTTCAGTCTGCACCATTTATTGTTTTATGCTGACACTCCTCCGGACACATCAGGGAAACTCCTTCTCATAACCTACAAAACTTCTATAACTGTTGCAGTCACTTATGATGGCTATTGCTCTTCACTGATCCATGCAAAATCCTTCTGTATTCCTTCTCCTTTTCTTTAAAAATCCATCTAAAATGATCTTGGAGAGATATTTTGAGCTATCTTTTTGCACAGTGGCAGTTGCTGTCTTTATCAGAAGTTTGCAAAGCAATGATGACCTTTTGGTTTCCAAGGCGTGCCATAAAGGCAGCCAGCTGGGGGTCAGATAAGCATCTGTTCATCTCAAATGACATTGTGATTGGGGGGAGATAAATACCTATAGCAAAGACTGCTCAGATACAGCCACTCAGAAAAATCCTTCTCGAGGAACAGAGCACTCTAAAATCTTTCCATCCAGCAATCCTTTTATTTGCTTCATGTTGATTAGATTCTTTAACCTTCAAGCAGTAGTTTCACTGATGTCATGAGGACTCTAGGAGTGGTAGAGCACAGGAGAGGTGGCTGAAAGATGTGGAATTTCCATCACTGGAGATTTTGAGAACTCAGTTAGACAAAGCTCTGAGCAACTTTTTCTGGCATTGGAGTTAGCCTTGCTTTGAGCAGGAGGTTGTGATAAAGAATTTGACAAGTCCTTCCATCCTAAATCTTTCTAATATTCTATAACCTTCTGGTCTGCTCTAGTTTTTTTGTTGGTTCGGTTTTGTTTCTTTTTTTTTTCCCTGGAGACATGTCTCTTCCACTTGCTCTGAAAAATCTTTGACCTTGAGCATCCTTCCTTTGGCAGAATCACCACATAGCTAAACTCCTCCTATTATAGTTTTCTTTGTGGTCTTGAGCACACCACACCACAGAACAGTGTCCTGCCATTGCAGCAAACATCCTTCTGTCTTTAGAGGCTGCTGAGACAATTTCAGAGAGCTCAGGGGAAGACTTGGACATGTGTGAGGTCCTACCAGAGGGAGCTGACTTACTTCAACATCTTGAAATTCAACTCTGTGCTCCATGTTTGCAACCAAACTGCCAGAAAAAGGCATTTAGATGTTTCCCCTAACACTGAATGTTTGTTTCGTTTAGTCACCAGCAACACAGTTGATGGAGTCAGAAGTGTGACTCATCCCTAAACCAGACCCTGACAGCCTGGGCATTGGCTCCAGGCTCCGCTGGCTGTGGTTGCAAGGGTTCCATTGACATAGGGGGAGGACAGATACCCAGAACACATGTAGAAACCTCTATTTGGATCTTCTGAAATCATGCTTGTTGGATCTGATTGATGCTCATTTGTGCCACATCCTGCTGAAAAATCCATCTGTTCTGTTACTCACTGTTACTTCATCAGGGCTTAAGGACCATCCAGATTTTCCTTTACTCGTGTGATTTGAGAACTAAACAATCAAAAGGTGATCAATCCCTTAGGAAGGGAGGAGAAGGAGGATAAGGTAGGTAAAAGGAGACATCTTAGACTTTTCCAATAAGAATTTGGCAACTGGGTGCCATTGAACCTTTGTCATAAAAGGAGGTGGGAGGGAGAAGGAGATGATTTGAAAGTATGCTAGTCATCTTCAGTTAGCGCTGTCTGCAGTGGCCTGCCCACAAGCAATGGTCTCTGATTTCAAGTGGGTTGAAATCTGTCCAGCAGTTACGTGGAGTGCCACAGAAGAAACCAAACCATCACTGTTCAGAAATAGCTGAAGCAATGTGGTATTCCACAAAGTCAGATTTAGCTGGGTATGTGAAGTTGACTGGTACTGCTGGCTTCATCTGGTATGGGAAAGTGTTTCTGAAATGCTCTCCTCTCTTCTGGTATCAGTATGTCAGACAGGATAGATATTGGGATTCTGGGAAGCATTTGGAGATCAGTTCTGGAATTATTTTTCAGATTTAGGATCTCAAACATGTTAGCTCTTAGCTCCTTCTTTTGGGTTAGCCACTGTCTGAAAATGCGTGAGCATCATGTTACCATCCATAATCTGTATTGATTGTGTCCTACACAAGCTTTTCCAAAACTTTTGATGGATTTGGTGACATTTTTCCATTATTCTTCTAGTAATCTGAGAGATTTTATAGACCATCATCAGTCTGAGAGCTTAGTTGCAAGTTACTTGTCCCAGTGATAAAACAACTAAGATGGTAAGGTAGGAAGCAGTTTGTTGATCGATCTCCTTGACTTCCTTCACATTTCCTTAACTCTCTCATCCACATCCGTACTGTTGCCAGATCTTTCATCTAAAATTCTGGAATTCCAAAGAGCTCCTTTGAAGTCTGTATTGAAGTTGCTAATGCAGCTTCTTCATTCTGTTCTTGATCAGCCAATTTTTAATTTTTCTTACTGATAGCCATCAGAAGAACTCTTTGTCCTGTTCTCTGGTTAGGTTGGAAAACAGATTTCTTTCCTTCTGTTGTGGAAGGACTTTTTGAATTTTCCAGTGTGGAATATTCATTTGCTTCGATGTATTTTCTTCCATGCAATGTAGAAACACTCTGTTTTTCATAAACTTTTTTTTTTCCTTTGCCCAGTCTTACCCATTCCCACACTCCGAGCTATTGATCACTCACCTGTCTTTCTATTCTTTGCACTACTTCCTAAATTGTGAACATCTTAAGCATTTTCCCATTAATAGTTTCATTTTCTGCAAATGAACTCTAGAGGAGATATTAAGATTTTCCTTGGATTAAATAGGAGAGGATGTAATCAGTCTAAACAAAATCATTTTGGGCTTAGGTCAGGTTTATGTCAGTCAGGGTTTTCTGGAATTTCTGTGGAGTTCATGAGTGTCATATCAACATTCCTATCTGATCTTATGTCTTCAGACTGAATTTCTATTTGGACTCTGTTCTTTCTTTCCTGGTTAAAATGTCATGGTGTGTCATGGTCATGTGCACGGCAGATGTAGTCAAGCTAGGAACCCTCCTTTAGGAAGGTGAGTAGCTTCAGAAAGTGTCACCACTGTCACTGGGAGTGGATAATTTGCAGGGAAGTCAGAAAACTCCTGTGCAGAAGGGTTATCCTTCTTGCCCAAGATGTCCTTTAACATGGAACCTTTCCCAGTCAAACTACTTGAGATCTTTCCATATGAAATGCTGTTATGTGCTAACACAGTCACAATTGAAAGCATTTTTAAATAACAGGTCAGGTTGGATGGGGCATTGAGCAACCTGGTCTAGTGGAAGGTGTCCCTACCCATGGCAGCGGGGTTGGAACTGGGTGATCTTTAAGGTCCCTACCAAACTAAACCATTCAGTGATTCTATGATTTTTACAGCATTTTTTCATTCTCTATTAAAAATTCCCTGTTTTTAAGCCAAAAGTGATTTCAGTGACAGTATCTATTGACACCTATCAGGTCTGTGGTGAGGATGAGGACAGACAGTTTCATGACTGTTGCTAAAAAGCTGTTATTTTCCCAGGACTGTTTGGTGGTTGACACCCATCCCTTGATTCATGAGTGGTCCTTCTGTCTCCCTGTCAAAGCAGTCACAGCCACCAAGTGCAACTGGGGTGTTACTACACCAGTTACTTCAAACAAGATATTGAGTTTCCCTGCTAGGAATGGTGTTTGGGCAATGGAAGAGTTTTGTGTTGTATTTCTAAGTATTGCCCTTGTGTTTAGTTCATGGACACTCGGGAGAGTCAGTGAGGTGGATGAACACCTTATTTTGTCTTTTCTGCTCCTACCCTCTCCTAATCCTTCTCCTGTGCAGGTTTTAAGGAAACTGCCTTCCTCTACGCAGTGTCTTCTGCAGCTCTCACCCACTCCTTGGCCAGAGCGTGTAGTGCTGGGCGCATGGAGCGCTGCACCTGCGATGACTCCCCAGACCTGGAGAACCGCAAGGCCTGGCAGTGGGGTGTCTGTGGAGACAACCTCAAATACAGCACCAAATTCCTGAAAAAATTCTTGGGTCAGAAGCGGATTGGCAAAGACCTGCGGGCCAAGGTGGACATCCACAACACCAATGTTGGCATCAAGGTGAGGAGTTGCACTAGTAGGCCCAGGATGAAGTTAGAACTCAGTGCAAGTCTTCTAACTCATCCTCATCTGAGATGGTTTGTGAGAGGGGTATTCACAAACCAGATCAGCTTACCTGTGCGTTTTGGACCTTACAGGACTGAGAACTCCCTGGAAAGTCTCCTAAACTCTGGTGTCATGAGTTGTATGTTGAGTGGCTGAGTAGCATCCTGTATCCTCCAGCGGTATCAGGACTCAGTGACAGCAATTTGTAGCTGTAAAACTCAAAGGCTGGATTATTCTGTGGGTTATGCCATGGTCTCAGGGCATCATGAGAACAGGTAGAGCTTCAGAGCTGGGGTGATATTTGAAGTAGATTAAGGGTTCACAGTCTTGAGATCAGTTAGGAGTCTGCTGGTGATTCACTGTGGAACAAGTAATGGCACAAGCTGAGGTCAAGGAGAACATTAGATCAAACATTTTGGCCTCTATGTTACAGGTGACTGACTTAACATTGTTTTCCATTTAGTGAGTCCTATGACTTGTTGGAGTAGAGCACTGCCTTCATCTGAATATACCAAAGGGAATCTGCCACGATGGAGATACTTGGTTTTATGGTTGACTACTCCTGCTATTCCAAAAAGGCTTAGTGAGAATTTGTTCAGTATTCAGCCACTTGTCCTTATTCAGGCTTCCTACTCTCAGTCAGCTCTGTAGCCGTTCCTCTGTTTTGTTTTAGTCTTTCCTCCATAAAATAGGAATAATGCCAGTAAGACTGAAGTAATTACAGTCTGTCTGCAATCTGAGGTGTTGCCTCTACCCTGAACTGGGTTCATGGTACTGGCAGATGATGACTACCTCTTCTCTTCCTCAGGCTGTAAAAAATGGTCTCAAAACCACATGCAAGTGTCACGGTGTCTCTGGCTCATGTGCTGTCCGAACATGCTGGAAGCAGCTTTCGCCTTTCCATGAGATTGGACGACTGCTAAAGCTGCGCTATGATGATGCCGTCAAGGTCTTCAGCACCACCAATGATGCTGTGGGACACTCGGAGCTGGCTGGCCCACAGAGACACAGCCATTCCCCCAAGAACCCTGCTTCACCCCGCTCTACTGATCTGGTGTATGTGGAAGACTCCCCCAGTTTCTGTCGTCCCAGCAAATACTCCCTGGGGACTGCTGGCAGGACCTGCTCTCGGGAAGGCAACTGTGACAGCATGTGCTGTGGACGAGGCTATAACACCCAGAGCCGGCTGGTGACCTTCTCTTGCCACTGTCAGGTGCAGTGGTGTTGCTATGTTGAGTGCCAGCAATGCATGCAGGAAGAGGTGATCTACAGCTGCAAACAGTAAAGACAGTGCAAGAGGGTCAAGACAAGTCCTAGAGGACAAGGAAGCAGTAGGGAGAGAGAGACACGATTCTCTGCTTTGGGTGAGGGCAAAGGCAAACACCAAAAATCTCCAGTGCTCCTGTTATCTCAATGTGGAGATCCTCCCATCTGGGGAGAGCCCCTGTGTGAGGGGTGAAAACCAGAGGTTTTTGTCGGGTATCAGATCAGGGAGGAGGGACAGTGACTGGGGGTAATGTGGGGACAGCAGAAATGCCAAAGCAGTCAAAAATGTGTCTCTTGAGCTAAAACTTGTACTCTTGTCTGCAGGAACATCCCCCTCGTCCATCCCTCACCTGCACTTATGTAAATGTGTTGGGGTGGTGACACTGGAACACTGAGGCTTGCGCCCTAGTTCCTGGAGAGAAGAGAATTAAGGGACTGAGGAGGCAACTATCCAGAGACTGGATCCTGATGTCACAGGGATAGCCATGCTCCTGCACTAGGGCAGAATGACTCTGGCAGCAGGGACGGTTCCTGTGCTGCTCTCCGGGAGCTAGTTGAATCCTTTCTCCTTTGAACTTGAAGACACACTGTTGAGTAGTCTAATCGCGATGTTTTTGCCTCAGAAATACCAGTTTACAAACAAATGGAGCTCATATCCATCATCTCCCAGGTCTATAGTCTGGCCATTAGACTCCACGTGCTTTGTTCTAACCTTGCTGTACACAGGGGACCTGGAATTGCTTCTGTTACAGTGTATGTACCATAGGAACTCAGCTGACGGCTGTGGAGTTACCCCTCTGCCTCATGCTGCCTCACAAGGGGTTATTTTATAGTAGTGGATCCAGGGTCATGGTGCCAGTTATGCATCTCTCTTCCCCCTCCTCCCCCCAGTCAAATCACCTTTTTGTCTTCTGTCTGCCATACCACTCTTTGCCCTGGTGCCTGAGGTGCATAACATCCCACAGTCCTGCCCTGTGCTCATCACAGGAAACATTTCTGAAAGGGAATTAGGAACCCCAGGAACTGGAACATCCTAAAAGTTTGCAAGTAGTGCATGAGAATCTCTGCACTGAAAAGCTAGATACATCTGGACAATGCAGGCATCTGTCACAAGAGAAGGTGACCTGAGGGAGAGCACAGTCCATTACAGAGTTGTGATCCCTTGACTTTGAGTCACATTTTTCTAGTTAACTTTGAGTTGAACACAACAGAAACAGCCTGTTTTCTTTCTTTGACTGTGTTTTAGAGAGGGTTCTGGGGAGGGCAGTCAGGCATCCCCCGACCTGGCCACCAGGTTCACAGAGATGGGTGTGGCACAACCTGTCTGGGTGTTGGGCTGCAATAGTGTATTTGCCTGCTCCAGAGCATTTCCTGGATAACCCTGCAGCAGCAGTAAGAGCGTCTGTACTGCGAGCAGCTCTGGAGAGTCCCTGAGACAGCAAAGGTGCTGTATTGATGCAGTAGTGGCTATAAACCAGCAAGCAGGATGTGTGGAGATGGGCTGTGCTGAAACCAATATGTAAGTCTTTAAGGTCAGATCAAAATTCCATGGCAATGTAAAGGATGAAGATGCTGGTTTGGGTTGCCTGGATGGACTGAGCCATAGGCTGAACTGGGCAAGCTGTCAATGGGATTGAGTTCTCCTGACAAGCAAGTGGTAGGGCCTTACCTGCATGCTCCAGTTCCTGGGTGGGGATCTGGTGAAGTCAGGAAGCTCACCTGTTCACGTACAGGTGCTTTGCACCATTATGTTGCAGTGACAAGTGTCCACTTACACTCCTTTATCTTGACCTTGTTGTCCCTTGGTTTTTTTACAACTATTTTTAATTTCTGCTTCACAGAAGGAAGGAAGAGTACTGTCTCAGAGCAGATCTAGCCATTAACTGTCTCTTCAGAGGCCACTAAGACCTTCCCTTTGGCTACAGGTCTTTTAATGGGCTTATTCCTTTTTATCCTTTTACTGGCTCAAGTTGACTTGACTTGAATTAAAGTGCTTATGACAGTCATAATACTGCAGAGAGGGTTAATTGGCCTTATTTCTTTTTTTCTTTTTTTTCTTTCTTTTTTTTTTTTTTCTTTTTAACCTCCTAAATACCCAAGAACTTAATATTGAGCAAACCATTGTTTGCATGTTGCTTTTAATCTTTTGGGAGTTGAAATCTTCCCACGAGTCTCAGTGTCAAGCACTCAACGAAAAAATAAGTTAAAACTGGCATCATAGGTGAAGTGACGAAGGAACTAGTGCTGCTTGCCACTGTTGATCCTGAGCCACCTGCCCTGCTGACCTCCTGGCTTGGCCAGCATCAGAGAGGAAGGGAATACCACCTCACAGGAGGTGGGACCCCATGGAGCACTCTCATTTAAACAACTGGGACACAGTGGAAGGAGGGGGAAAGCACATCTGGATCCCATTCTTTGGGAGGCAAGTGGAGGAGACACCACCCTTGTCCTCTTGCTTTTATCAGAGCTGCACTTCTCAGTTGTCCCCTGGCCAGTAATTTCTGCGCATGCACAATCCATTCTCCACACACAGGTGTCATTGTTTGAGGGCAGCTAGGATGCTCCTAAGTGGTGGGAAGTGTTTGGGATGGTCTCGCTTTTTTTTTCTCTTTGGCCTAATGTTGATAAAGTGAACCAAGGGGGTTCCAGCAGACACATCACTGCAGGTTTTGATTCACACCTTGTGCAAAACAGGTCTTCTGGCACTATTTCAGGCAAGGGCATCACATTTAAAGCAAGATCAGATACTGCTTCACAACACTTGAAAAAGATTTTGCTTTTTTCATCTGGACATTCATGTTTTTGAGGTGGTCACCAAATCCCTTGCCACTGAAAATACCTCTGCCTGTAAAACATGTGGGGATTACCTCTAGCAAGGGAGGTTTTCAGCAGCAATCTGTGTTTGTGCTTGAGTTGTGATCTGTTGAAAATGGCAGTGTCTAAGCCATACCATGTTTTTGTCCAGTCTTGTTGCCAGCAGCTATGATGTGGAGCTGCCTTTTATCTTGAGTGTTGAGTTAACACAGTCCCATGGGTTCTCACAAGAACTTTGCTGAAGTCAAAGAGTAATGTAAACAAAGTAGATTGAAAAGTGACGTTGTGCCTGGAAGTCCTGGCACCACACAGGAACTGTTAAGAACTGGACAAAAAGATATTTCAGGGGAAAATTAAGTACTATTTTTTCATGTACCAAAAAGACTTTTGAACCTAAAGCTCCTTGCCCTGCATGGCTCAGAAATGCTTGAGAAATTGAGAATATGGAGAAGATCTGAGGAAGACATGGTTCATTCTCTGGTATCCTTGGGATGAATTTGGACTCAGTGGAATATAGAGGTTTGGCATTTGCCTGAAGTAAATTTTGGTCGTTGGCTGGTAAGCCAAGTCTGACAAGGAAGTCTGATGTCCTCTGTCTTTGCTCTGCAGCAATAATTCCAAGCCTATTTCATCCCCTCCCTGTCAGCTGAAAAGCTTTCTGTTCAACCCCCCACAGTCAGAGCAGCCAGACTCTCTCAGCCTAGAAACAAAACAATGAAAATGATGGGAAATAAGTAATTTAAGATGATGTGAAGAAAAGACTTGAGCATATTTTGAGTTTAAGGCAATGTTGATATCACTCCTTTTGATGTCCTTCAATGCTAAGACTAAGAAATGATGCTCTGGATAAGGGAGTGAAAAAGTTCACTTGAAGCAGATAGCTTGTTTGTCCTGTTTTGGTTTTTTTTGTTTGTTTGTTTTGTTTTTTGTTTTTTTTTTTTTTTTTAATTTTTT